>JAJJMB010001336.1:2796357-2876006 GCA_023531105.1 Papaver atlanticum
CCTTGCTAGATGGGTTGAAACCCAACCCGTTAGAAGGGAAAATCACCTGTCCGTCACAACAATTGTGCTTAAACGTTATATCTAACGAAAGAGTCAAGCAGTGACTAATGGGGAGAAACATATCATACTGCTGTGTAGTAATTCTGACTACAAAAGGGGAATAACAAAGATGTTCGGATTGAATATTTACCTATCTCACTTTTAGGGGGAGTATAAGCTTTTGTTATTCAAATGTCAACAACGGCATTTATTGATTGAATATATGTAGGTTATTGTGCTGTTTAAACTTTGAATCAAGCGTATGTAAAATGAATTCTCATGTAATTTGTTTATCCATATGTAATAAGAGTTTTGTCACTAAAATTGACAAAATGGGAAATTGTTAGAGCATAGCTTGATTGGACTCACCAAGCGTTGGTATGTCAAGTTTGGATGTCATATTTTAGTGTGTCAAAACTCATCTAAAGTCGCTTGATTATATACTAGAGTAAACTTCGTTTAGGTTAGACTAGAAAGTCTAGGAATGTTGAGACATACAAGTATTACTCCGAAGACCTTAAGAATGTGAAGAAGTAGCGAACTACAACGACAACATCATCCTTCCTCTTGAGGTTAGTAATATTGACTTGAATTGTTTCATTCTTAACGTATCTTTTAAGTCGTGCTATATTGAAAACATAACTGCGAAGCTGTACATATTATATAATACTCTAGTGATGTGACATGGTCATATTTGTATGGTCATAGTATTAGGGAATTAGACTACGAAGTATAACGCTTATCTTTTGAACTTCGTAGATATGACATCGATATATTCTTGTGTATACTATTATGATTATGTAAATGGGTTATGGTGAAGATTTTATCATAGGAAACAATGTTTTACATTTGTTTAAAGGAAGTACATGCATGAACTTGTTTTATGAATCGAAAGGGAGATCATTAGGCTTATTAGTACGGTTATTCATTGTAAATATTTGGATTACCAATATGTGTGAGATGGTAGAACCGATCGTAACTTTGTTATGTATATTGGTATAACTAATCACAATGTCTGACTTATGATTTGGTATGACTAGTTTTTATTAATTGGTGTAACCGATCCTAAGTAATCACCATGAGATGGTATGATCGATATTTGTAATTGGTGTGACCGATCCTAGTAATTGGTGTGACTGATCACAGAGTGTTGTGTAATCGATCCTTGTAATTGGTAACCGGTCCTGGTAATTGGTGTAACCGATCCTGGTAACTGGTGTGACCGATCACAAGCAATACCATGAGTATATGGTAACTGATCCTGACTTCATTTATTTAGTTGTCGTTGGGCACTAGAGAGGGCATATCCTTGAAGTAAGGTAACATATAGCTGCACCCGAAGTTAAATAGAGAATTAGTTAATAAGAAATATTCTCGCAGTGTGTGAGCTTGAAACTTTCTGCTAAATTTCCACACAACGAAGAAGAAGAGGAGAAAAATACAAGGAGTACGAAGAAAAAAGGATGGGCTAGGCAAGTTGGGTGTCGGATTAACAGATATATTTGATTTACTTTACCCAACCCGGTTTAGCTAAGTTAGCCACTTAAAGGACTTAAATGACATTCTATAACGATTTTGTGCCAACCACACCCCCATTTGACTCTGTCCGTGTACTATGGTTGACTAAAAAGTTGTCCGTCTATAAGGCAAAACAGAAACCTATGGATTTCCATGATGATTTCTCATTTTTCTTCCTCTCTTCTTCTTCTCCATCGCGTAGAGATGATAAAAAAAAAAAAACTAAGAAAACCCACCATTTATTTTTACTTTTTTTACTTTTGATTGACTTAAAAATTCGACTCGATTAATTTGAGAAAAAAAACAGTTCCTGAAACTGTATAATGGCTGGAGTTCACACTTTCCCAATCGTGAAACCTGTATTACGGTTGGGAGAATACATGTTTCCCAACCGTGAACCCTGAACCTACCTGTACGGTTGGGAAAGTAAGAACTCCCAACCGTAAAAGAGTGTCTACGGCTAGATTTTCCTAGCCGTAAGCTATTCTGATAATCACATAAAAAAAATACAAACAGAGGTCTAATTTCGATTAGGTTTTCCCCGCCGAAAATGCTTACTTTCGGCTAGATTCCCCAGCCGTAATTTGAACTTTCAGCTTGGAATACCTAGCCGTAACTGTTTCTGATACTTAAAAGAAATAGAAGAAGAAAAAATCAGTTGGAAGTTCTTGTCGACCAAGCCGTGAAAGTAATTTACGGCTGGGAAATCTTCAATTCCGAGCCGTAAATCCTCAACCGTAACTGCAAAAAAAACCCATTTTTTTTCTAATTTTTATCGGTATTGAATCAACAAATTATTATTAGGAATCAAGTATAAGATTCTTGTGAGTGTTTTACAAAATTTCACAATTTTTTTTAATTTTTTTCAAAATCATCTTCCTCGATAAAAAAAAAAAAGAAAAAAAAAATTGATGCAAGAAAATTAGTCGAATGATTAATCTTAATTTGTACACTAACCATTATTAATTTGGTAAATCACCATAATAAACACTAATCAAATTGGGGTATTTCAGGCATTATTAAAAATAGTTGGATGTGGGGTTATAGAATTACCATTAATGACCCAAAAAAACCACAGACTTCCGAGCCCCAATAATAGGATTCACTAATTATTGTTTTCTTCTTCTCCTAAATGCTACAGTTGAAAGGGAATGAAAAAACAAACGGGACTTTTGTTGCGTTAGGTGATGTAGCCACCGACACGCCAGCTTGAGGGAGCCATAGTATGGCGTTGTTGAGGCCCCTCACTTGAAGAATGTGGTGTGTTATGTACGACCCAAACATTCAACAGACAGCCCCACCCCGATGGATAAATGGCTACCCATTCATATGTGGTACTTACTACTCATCACCTAATCCACCGTTGCAAAGTCTCAGTTTCCATTTCAAAGTCTACGGTGTAATGTAATGATAGTATAGTAACATCATAGTATGTCACAAAAACTTCGGGAGATTATAATGGGAAAGTTCCATTTTTAGCTGTGATTCTTGTGTGAATACTCTGCTATTTTCCCTTCCTACAACTACAACCATCAAAATTAGGGCTGTCAATAATAGTCCGAAATCCGTTTCCGAGAATTCATGATCCTATAGGATTTTATCCGTTATATCGGATATCGGATCGGATTTCTTATCGGATTTTTCCCCATTAACGTAACGGAATCGGATTAGACCCCATCCGATTGTTAAGTTCCGACATCCGATAACACATAGGAATGTATTAGTAATTTCCTACCTCTAGGATAAAGATGTTGACTATCGGAAATTGTATTCTTAGAAATTATCATACATTATCGGAATTTCTAACCGGATTAGTAATTTTTAATCCCTTTTACCCAATTTTTTCATATTTTTAGTAATTATCGGAAGTTATCGGAATTTATCTGATTTCCGATAAGTTAACCTATCGGAATCGGATTCGAATTTTAAAATTCCGTCGGATGTTATCGGATTTCGGAATTCCGATAACTACTAACTTATCGGAATCGTATTTCCTAAAATCCGTCGGATTTTCATCCGTTGCCAGCCCTAATCAAAATCCAGTTGGTTTTATACAAGGGCGGAACTACATCCAGACTTGGCCTGGCTTAAGCGGTTTGAAGTTTTGGCCCATTTTAGCTTAAGCCTATTAAAACCTATGGTGAAGCCAGGGCAAGAATATCCAAGCATGTGTAATTTATTTATTTTGAAGCCCCTCCTATATTCAATTTCTAGCTCCGCCCCTGGTTTTATAAATGTGTCTTATTCATTAACTAGGATGAAATTCTTGCATATGTGCTTCTACCGGAACCAAACTGGCAATGCATAATTATTTACCTAAGATCATGTTATTTTGTTCTTAATCTTCTACAAACAAGTTGAAGTGCCAAACTAAAACGTTTTGTTTCCTACAAACTAAATCTAGTGACCTAAATTTTATAATTTCTAAAGTTGTGCCACATCATATTTTGAAAGAGATTAGTACATGGCTTCTACTCAATCCTATAAACAGATAATGGTTTTTTCTCTACAAAATAAAAAATTAACACTAAAAAAATTAGAGATAACAATAACTCATCAAGTAAAAATGTCCGACTAAATTGACGGATATTGATTTCCTACTTCACTTTGGATTCCAAAATTATTTCCTCCCCAATGCTTGAAAGCTTTGATTTTCGTCGGGGCTTTTGGCATGGGAAATTCGTGGATTACTAACCTCATATCACTAGACCTACTTCAGTAGCAATTTCGTGTACGGAATCCATAAGGTCAAGCACTCACGATTCGGGGAAAATTCGGAAGGTGTATTTACATGTATAATTCATATGACAAATATGAATCCAACGTAAATATTCGGGATATGTTAAATGATTAGAAAACATCCTTTTAACATAATTTTGTATAAATAACACAAATAATGCTATGGTAATATGAACAAAAGAATCAATGAAGAAAGAATGATGAAAGACAACTTCTCATAAACTAGTTGTTGTTACTATTGTGAATCTCTTTTACAATACCAGACCTTATATAAGCTTCAATAAACTAAAAATAGGAAATCAACAAAACTTTATAAGAATAAACCAAAAACAAGAAGCAAAACCTGAATTAAGAAGCATGTTAGAATTGTGAAAACGACTAACTAATTATGTCGGTAAGAAATCCTACATACCAAGGCATGTAAGAAGCACTAATTTTCGACACTCCCTCTTAGTGCATACTTACGGTCAAATATTCTAAGAACACTCCTGAATTTTTCAAGCTTAACTCTTCTAAGCTTCAATAAAGACATTTGCAACTTGTTTTTCACGGGGGATGTTCTAGAGTTCAATTACTCGATTTATCATCTTCTCACGAACAAAGTGGTACTGAATTTCAATGTGTTTGATGCGAGCACAAAATGCTGGGTTCACTGTGAGCTCATTACACTTTAGTTGTTATATTTAATTGGTACCAGATAATCTACCTTACTGCTGATGTCACCAATCAATATTTTCATCCAAACACACTCTTGTGTAGGAATAGCCGCAGTCCGCTATTTCTTACTGCACCAAGAAACTGTTGTTGAACCCATATAGAAACAGTACCCAGTAGGTGAACATTTATCATTCACATTACCAGCCCAATCTACATCAACGAATCCACGCACGGTGGACCCTTACTTCCTTTGTACATAAGTCCATACTCTAAAGTACCTTTCACATAACGTAAAATTCTTTTTGTTGCATTCCAGTGAGAAACACAAGGTTTCTCCATAAATTGAGAAATCACTCCAACAATATATAGAATATCAGGTCTTGTGATAGTTAAATGGATTTAACTACCCACAAGTTGTTTGTATAAGGTTGCATCTTTAGGAACTTCCCTTCGTTTTTCTGTAATTTTAGACAAGTCTCCATAGATGTGGCCATTGGTTTCACCTCATCCATGCTGAACTACTTCATTAAACTTGTAGCATACCGATCCCTTTTGAGAGACAAAATAACCATCCGTCTTTCTATTTCAACCTCAAAAAAACATCCAATTTCTTTCAAGTTTTTCATTTCAAACCAAATAGATAAATCACCTTGAAGACATGCAATATCAGCAACATCGTCTCTAGTGATTATCATATCAATCACATATAATAAGATCATGGTACATATATCTGATTTCATTTTGACAAATAAGCTGGAACCTGAATCTGAAATCTTAAAGCCACACAGTATAAGATATTCAGCAATCTTACCGTACCAAGCTCGCAGAGATTGCTTAACACGGACAACGCTTTCTTCAGTCGAGAAACATAATCTGGGTACTGTTCAGAAATAAAACCATGAGGCTTCTCCATAAAAAATTCTCGATCTAATTTACCATAGAGAAATGCATTTTTCACATCAAACTGCCATCAATTCCAAGAATTGTGTGTTGCGAAGGAGATGACACTTCTTACGGTTACCATCTTCGCAATAGGACTAAACGTCTCTTCATAATCCAAACCATAATTTTGTGAGAACATACGAAAAACCAGACGTGCTTTGTACCGATCGACAGTCCCATCAGCCTTTTTTTTATTTAAATTGTAAACCCATTTACAAGTTACCAGGTTCATGTCTTTAAGCTTAGGTATAATCTCCCATTTGTTGTACTTCCCGAGGACTGGAAGTTCTTCTTACATCGCATCCTCTCATTATAAAATTTCTTAAGCTTCTTTGTAGCATGAAGGCTCAAGACCAATCATATTTCCTGAAAGAAAACATGATGACACAATACAAGGTTTAGTTGTACCTCATAATCTCTTAAATTATTGGGTTGCTTCCTTGCTCTTGTTGACCTCCTTGGAGACCCTTCTTGCTGATTTGAGTTTAAAGAGTTACTCCCCCTGTCATTTCTAGTGTCATCATAAAATGGAATGTTGCCAATATCATCAGCTGGAATCACTTGGGTACTTTTTAAATTTTCTTCATCCACGGCTGCAATATCATCATCATCATACTCCAAGATGGTAACAATATTAGAAATAGTGTAATATGCGGATACCTCATCGAACACCACCTCTCGAGAGGTAACACACTTTTTTTTTTTTTGTATTCATACATTTCCACCCTTTCTTACATGGATCATGAAAAGACGAGGGTACCCAAATATACCTCAATCTAAAACTTTTCCACCTATAAGTCCTTTCTCCGAAAGTGATTGTCTATGGACTGAGTCGAGACAATATAACTAATCGGTTCACACTTCGTGTGATCGTCTATGGATACGAGATCGAGACAATACAACAACGAAGTATGATTACTTGATAATAGGTTCGAACTTAACCAACCACTATAGGATTGCTATCAAGTTATTAGGAATTAACGTTTGTGTATTTTACTTTTAATTATAATAAATCAATTATAATTGCGGAAATAGAAAAGTAAAAGACACAACAAGATTTTGTTAACGAGGAAACCGCAAATGCAGAGAAACCCCGGGACCTTGTCCAGAATTGAATACTCTCATAATTAAGCAGCTATACAAAATCGACGGGACCTTGTCCAGAATTGAATACTCTCAGAAATAAGCTGCTATACAAAATCTAAACCAACTTCGTATAGTTAAGACCAAGCAACCAAACCTATAGTTCACCTAGTTTCCTCAGTATCCCTGCGCCTCCAACTTGTAATAAGTCACGCACTTGGAACAATTCCTTTGGTTCGTATTCCAAACAGTAAATGAACAACAAATCTGTTCGGTAACAACTCTTTTCAACCAACGTGATATGAGTTTGACAAAAGGCTCTTCCGTGTATCCCAATAAACTCCTTTGTCGGGTTTTTAGATCAATCTATTCAACAACTACCAAAGTAATTGTTTAGACTATGCAATCAATAATAGGATCTGATCAAGATACTAAATACTGATGCCGATCTACACAGCTAATCAATCCAATCCATCAAAAGATAAACCGATTATAGTTGGATCCCCAGTCGATCAAGTTTTGTGCACACCAAAGATTATGAACTCAAAAAGAAATCTTCTTTGTCTTCAAATCTTCTTAGATCTTCAATAAACACCTGCACACAAACAACTTGAATCTCTTGTGATCAATCACACACAGAACGGAGTCTATTAACGATGGATTATCACAAGACGTCTTTAGATCTACAAACAGTTCTAAAGATCCCCGTCGATACTTCGATCTAGTTTGAGTGAATCTTATATCAGAAGAGAAGATTCTCAAGCATAAACAAACTAGGTGCAATCAAAGTTCAACAACCGTTAGTCAATCAAATCAATCGAAAACTAATAATAAACTGCAATTATCTAGTTTCCCACCAACGGTATTCGTAGATCTTCTCAATCCCAAAGAAGTCTTTAAAATGAGCGGTCGTAAGAGATTTCGCCTAATTAGGTTACTTTCCTCTCCGAATAGACGGCTCCACCAGTAACAACACAACCAGGTAGTTTTGCTGGCTTTTAGGATTAGTTTGCTCGAAATGAAAACTTCAATATTTATAGACAAAGGAAGTTTGGACACCAAGGAATTTCCAAAACCGAATATTCTCAAAGATATGCAATAAAGTCCCAAATCGGTTTTCATAATTCCTGGAAATGTTCTGTCCAAATATTGACCGAAATCTCAGTAGAAAATCTCCAATTAATAAATGCACATTACTAATTTTTATTTTCAAAAGATATGCATTTAATTGATGAAAATTAAAAGCATATAAAACTAAAAACCTTAATGAAAAGATTCTCAATTTATTTCGATCCGGGATTTTCCTTTAGTTATTAAGGAATATCTTTGAATAATAATAGATAAGAATTACTGCACATGTTCAAAGTATGTCGACATCTTTACTTTGTAAATCCTTTTTCATATTTACAATCTTGGAACCGATTTGCCAGACTTCCAAGAACTATGTGATTGATTATCATATCAAATCACCAATCATGGGTTTAACGGTTCTACCAAAACAAGTTTCGGTTCTACCTCCATGTGGATACCAGGATCGGTCACACTAGTTTCCAAAAATTGGTTGACTAAGTACCAGGATCGGTTATCACACTTTTATGGTATTTACTTGTGATCGGTTGCACAAGTCATAGGATCGGTTACACCAATTACTAAGACTTGTTGCACCTCTTACAAGGATCGATTCCACATACTTGTGATCGGTCACACCTCTTACTAGGATCGGTTACCCAATGTCTAGAGTTGGTCACACCAATTAAAATATATCGATCATACCATCTCAGGTGATTACTTAAGATCGGTTTCACTAATAAAAGTCATACCAATAAAGAAGTCAGGCATTGTGATTAGTTTTACCAAGATACATAAACAAGTTATGAATGGTTATTCTCAACCACACATATTGGTAATCCGAAGATTTGCAATGAATAACAATACCAATAAGCCTAGCGATTTCCCTTTCGATTCACAAAATAAGTTTATGAATGTACTTCCTTTAAACGAATGTAAAACATTGTTTCCTAGGACGAAATCTTCACCCATACCCATACATAATCACAATAGCATTCATACGATTATGTCGATGTCTTATATACAAAGTTCAAAAGATAAACGTTATACTTCGTATTATAATTCCTTAATACTATGTATAACTAGAGTATAATCATTCACCGCTTCGCAGTTATGTTTTCAATATAGCACGACTTGAAAGATACGTTAGGATTGAAACAGTTCAAGTCAAAATATTACTAACCTCAAGAGGAAGGATGATGTCGTTGATGTAGCTCTTTACTTCTTCACATTCTTCAAGTCTTCGAGTAATACTTGTATGTATCATATCCTAATAACTTTCTAGTTAACCTATATGAAGTTGACTCTAGTATATAATCAAGCAACTCTTTAAATGAGTTTTGGTTCACTAAAATATGACAACCAAACTTGACATACCAACACTTGGTGGGTTCAACCGAGCAATGCTCTAACAGATCATAACCCAGAAAAATGCACTTTCTTGTTTCTGGGTCTAATTTACATCTGTTACTTTTAGTAACATGTACATAAGAAATAAACCCAAATATACAAAAATAACTTACATTTGTTTTTTTATTGAATAAAATTTCAAATTGAGATTTTTCAGTACCTGGCCATGGCGGTAGTCGGTTAACCACATGACAAGAATAATACATTGCTTCAGCCCAAAATTCTCTGGGAAGATTCTTATCGTGCAGCCATGATAAGCTCACTGAGGTTAGATGTGTGATCTTCCGTTCTGCTACTCCATTCTGTTACGGGGTGCTTGGGAATATCATTTGTAAAAGAATACCATGATGCTACAATAATTAAGAAATTCAGCCATATATTCACCTCCATTGTCTGTTCGCAAGCATTTTATCGTCGACATAAACTCCTTCTGTACTATGTTTTTGAACTCCAGAAACTTTGAAGAAAGCATCACTTTTGTTTTCCATAAAATACACCCATATATATCTTGAGTAATCATCAACGATAATTAACATATAATGAAAACCGCTGTAGGTTGGTGTTTTTGTTGAGCCCATTACATCTGAATGTACTAACTCAAACATCTTGGATGAACGGTTAATTGAACTTTTAAACGGGAGACGATGAGATTTACCGAATTTGCAGCCTTCGAAAAATCACATCATGTTGTGTTATGTCCAGATAAGAAATACCTTCAAGTAATTTTTTTTGAAGTGACTTTTTGCAGCAGCTGGTAGCCTATATGGCCTAATCTTGCATGCCAAATAGATGCACGATCATTCCAGCTGGTATTCGCTACAAAAGCTTCACTTGCGGTCAAAGATTGTATATTCTCAATAATTTTACATCATCTGGACCAAAAAGAACGTATCTTCTTGACTTGTCACAGTTTATAACTTTAAGATTCAGCTTCCCTTCATTCATCATTGGATGCACTGAGTTATCAGCGTAGCAATAGATTTCATTGATCATGTCAACGAACTGACAAAAGAAACGATTCGTTTCCAGTTCCATGACGAGAGAACCCAGACCCGACAACCCATTCCTTTGCATAGTCAATACAAACATTCACATAACACAACTTCTTAGTTTCTTTCATTTCAGCAACTTCAATTGAAAAACATTGCTCCCACGTTGGGTTATCTTCCTACTTCTCATGAACTGCATTTACATTTTTATCCACAAGTTTTACATAACATCTCGGCTGGGTGTGATCTCGTTTTCCACACCTAACGCATTCAAGCAATTCTTCATATTTTGTACGACAATACCGTGCTATGTGATTAGGATTTCCACATTTGAAACATTGAAGGTTTTAATTATTCTCTCTGAAATCCATCTCACCGTTATTGTGCATTGGCTTTTCTTTGGTAAAAAAATACATCTTCTGAGTTATGCTTGCCTGACATTTGCATCATTAACGCTTCCTGGTTAGAAAGACGATTTTCTGACTCACCGATGGGCGGTTGAGTTGTCCACCCTTGTACAGAAGAAATAAAGGTCATGGACTCCTTTCTCAAACAACAAATGATATGATGCGAGCATCTGATCTTTTCATTTTTATCTAATTTTGAAATTTCATAACAAAGATTTTTAACTTTCAGAAATAAATCCACTTTCAGAAATAAATACGAGATAGACATAATTCCTTGACTTAATGTTGCAAGTCCATTCTCAAGAAGTTGCAGCTACAATATCCTTTTTGTGAAAGGTGAGCTATGCGCTCACCTAGACGGCCTAGGCGCACAAGTCACCCGAGCCGAGTCTAGATAATAAAATTCCCTAAGTGCTAGAATGTAAACACATTTTCCTTTCTTATTTTTTCTCGGTACATTAGGCGCGCCTAGCGCTTAAAACAACGTAGATGACTGTAGCATCGTATACATGTATCCTTGTTCTCGGATATCGAATGATGCCTCTAAGGATATTGGCCTTTTGAAATCCATTTACGCCGGATAATTCCTAGGATTTTTGTTAAAGGGAGAGCAAAAAGAGATTTGAGGAGAGCATAAATCGTAGTCGACTCATTAACTAGGGAAGATTCAGTATAATTGTACGAGCCGGACTAAGTTACCCTCCGATCACACAAATCTCTCACACACGTTGAGCATCACCTCCTCATCGTCTTCTCCAAAGTCCTAACCCTTAATTACCACCATTACCGAAATCCAGTCAAAAAAAAAATATCCTGAAAATTAAACTGTACAGAAATGTTAATCTTGATAGTCGTTGATTTAAAAAGAGCTAGTGCACAAACAATCAAAATCAATTTTCTATTATTAATCACTGGAAAGTATTCTCCATGATATGATGCACATTTTTTTCTTCGCTTGATAGTGAAATTTCGTCGGAGCTCACAAACACGATCCTACAAACACATCAGTATATGTATCTGCTGGTGATATTTTAGTTCTCTATCGGTTAACACACACGGGCAGTTCATTTGTTTTTGGAGGCTTATGTGGATGTACTTTCTATATGCTTGGCAACAATTTTGTCTTACTTGTGATTACAGTACAATGCCAAGACCAAAATTCCCCTCCATTAATGAAAGTTTAAGCTGCAGTAACGGTTGTTAGGGTTGGGGAGATGAACAAAACCAAGCAGGAGATTAGGTTTCATTTTGACGATGAATCGGTGAGCATGTGAACAATTCATGTGGTTAGAAATGGTGGTTTTGTCCGACTCGTTGATATATATACAATTAACCTTAATTAACGAGTCGACAACGATTTTGGCTCTTTTTGCTCTCTTTTAATAAAATCAATTCCTAGACGTTCATTATAAACTCGTACAAGCATGGGATATTCGGTATTAAGTGTCGGGCTTCAAAACATACACGAATAACTCGGTCTCATACTTGGCGAATTGCTAACGCAGAGACTTACCATGTAAAATTGTAAATGTTTGAAGTTCCATGGTTATAGACATAAGATGGTCCCAATTGTGGTCCTGGACGACTGCGCAATAATCATCAGCCAGTAATAGAGTGGTACGTACCACTGCCATATCTTTTATCTCCGGCCGTACGATGAATACGTAATGTTTACACAACTCCCTAATAATCGCATCAAACGGCTATTAACAGCTGTCCTAAAAAGGCTTGCCAAAACTTCTGATTGCTATACAAAGTACGGTTGTTGTACACTGTGAACTGTAGCCATAGACTTGGGTAGAGCCTAAAAGCTTCAACAGTGAGGAAGAATCTAATCTAAACATACAAATTTCAAAAAGAAAGAGATCCCGGACCCACTCCATTCAACAAGTCATCACACAATTGCATGCTACTGCTGACAATAGTACGATATATTCCAAACTCAGAACCATGTGATTGTATTAGACAAGTATTATCATGCACACAGCATTCTGAACCGTACCCTGTATTTATAGTATTTTTATGATCTTTCTGACCCTACTTTCAGTATCACTTCCGGGCCGGCTGGTTTATACATGTTCTCAATGGGAATATCCACAATACGAATTCAGGATAAACTTTTAAGCTTTTGGGTCTGGAAAGGGAGTTACACCTTTTATTTGCAAACCTTGAATACAGTGAAGAGTGAAATGGGAGTTATAACATTTTGTTCAATTTGATTGTGCAAGGGGAAGAGAGAAAATGTGATTCCAGATTTCACGTACTATATATCTATTGAAGTAGAAACCGAAAAACGAGGGAATCCCGTTTTATTGTGCGACTGTTTAATTGCAAACGTCGAAAAATCAAAACTAACGAACAAAGGAGAACAAAAAAAATGAGTCCAACAAATAAAGGAATTAAGCAGTGGCGGAGGTGGTAGGGTCATAAAATTGCATTCCCTCATGAGATGAGAGAGAAAGAAAAGACTTCAACATCAAGACAGTAAAAGAAGAAGAAGAAAGGGGGACAGCTAAGCAATGAACAAGGATACTCACCTACCAGAAGTAGAGACCATATCCTTTTCATTCTCTCACGTTCATCACCCTCCTTTTTAGGACCTTCTTTTCCACCTCCTCCTCCTCTTCATCACAGTCTCACGCTTCTTGCTTTCTTTCTTTCTCTCCTTCATCCCAGTCTCGCTCTCTCTTAGATACATAATTCAGTCTCTCATAGTTCAGTTGCATGTTATACGGTTCAAGATTTAGGGTTTAAGAGTACAGGTTTGTCTAATTCCCTCGTTTAATTTCAAAATTCTGTTTGAATTTGATTCATTGGCGGTGGAGTTTATAGTTCATATCATTTCAATTTGTTAGAATTGTGTTTGCATTATACTTTGAATTCTCAGTTTGTGTTTTGTTATATTGTTCAAACAGGAATTCGAGTAAGTTTTGTGAACTAATTGTCGGCAATTCGTTCTGCTTCTTCTTCTGCTGCTGCTATTTCAGTTTTTTTTGGAGCTTCAAAGATTACCGTGTCTTACGTTCAGCATATCTCGAAGATTATTACATTAAAGGTTTGATTTCCCTTAACTCATTAGTTTCATTAGGGTTCTTTAATGTCTTCTCTTCAATATTTGATTCAATTTTGAAGACAATATCACGCAATTACTCTTTCTTACCTAATTAACAACCTCTCCAAATCAACAAATTAATTCACTCAAGTTAAATTTCAAATTTATTATTTCTTGTTTTCTTCTCCGTTCTCCTGCAAATTCTGTTATCAAAGTCAAATTTGAATTCTTCACTTTTGTTCGCACATTTTAAAACAAAAATTTGAACATTGTTTTCAAATTCTGTTTGAAATTGGAAATTTCGAATTTGAATTTTATCTTAGCTTCGGCTACTTTTCTGTTTTAAAAATTCAAATTTTGGTTGCTAACAAAAGAAATCAGCTTAATTATAATAGGCTAATGCTACCCCGTGCGGCGTAGGAGCGCTATATGAGCTAGCCTTTTTAAGCCTTTAGATCATGACAATAAGCTATTTTTAGATGGAAACAGCTGTCATAAAAAATGTATTTGCAAAAAGGTCCTTATTACCAGTAAAACTGTTCATGCCCCTCTCTGTAATCGAAATCTAAAAACTAAACCTTGAAAATGGATCACCGTTAAAGCAAAAATCATCTATCCTCTGCACTAAACTTAGCAACTTTCTATTATCATGTTATCTATTGTTTTGGATGAATTTCAAGTGGTGGATGATGATGATGATAAAACATTTTTTTTTCCTGAGAGATTTTATTGGCTCTAAAAATTCTTTAGATACAAATCCAATTAACAAAGGAAAAACACAGTTGGTCTTAGTAGTCTCTTAAAATTTAATTATGATAAACAATTTAAGATTCTCATGCAACACTTGACAAAAGGAATGAAGTGTTTGTTTCAATCCACCATGAATACCCACCACCACGGCAACCCTTGAATCACACTGGGTTTGGGTCGATTAGTCTAGAAATCAAGTAAAGTCACAAAAAAAACATTTTCTCTAAAACCTAACCTCAGAACATGAAATGATTCAATCTATACTAAACCCATGCGATCATTTTACCAAATCTGTATCAGTTTTTTATTTTTTTGATCGGCTTTTCTTCATGTTGCAAACAGTGAAGTAAAAAAGAAGAAGACATAGAGTCAAGAGAGAGAAAAGAGCGAAGACTAAATACTTTGTACTCACTGATAAATAGGGGATAAATTAAGAATTCTTTTGTTAGTTAAACTAATGTTTACAGCTGTAATCTAATCTTGAAAACAAAATACCAGGATTCGACAAGATCTAACGGCAACCACCCCGCTAGCTTATAATGATGATAAGCGTGGCGGTACGTGAGAGCACGACCCATTATAATAAGAAACCATAATTTGGCGTTATTCAGTGAAAGGGACTAAATCTTTTTCTTGATTAACGTATTAATATGTTTATGCATATTTTTTCAGTATCTCTTTAACTTGAGCAAAATAATTTGGTACGCCTTCTTTTTTTTATAGATACTACGGTTTATATTATGCAACACGACAAAGGGTTATTTGAATTTTGAACAAACTAGGCTGTTAAACATGGTGGGTAATTAGGTAAAAATATGTTCAAATAAATCAGTAATTTTTTTTGTTGGATAGAATGATTTAGGTGCGTAGTTCACACAATAAGTATGATCAACCCATAAATTTCTCTCAAGTTTAAGTAAATTACCGTCCCTTTCTAAAAATTAGGTTCAATGGAACCCAGGTCTCTTGAATGTAGCTTCAGCAGTATTTGTAGAAGCACCAATTTAAACGTTACACTAAAAGAATCAACATCAAAGCTTAGCACGTAGAAACTTCTGGTTAGCAACGAAAGGATGCAATTGGGTATTGAGCTCTCGTGGTAGATATTCATTCAACTACTCGGTTCGAACAAGTTACAGAAGTCTTTGTTGAACTGTTCATTCCCAGCTCTAACCTACTTGTTCTCCTCTTTGATATGAAACCAAGAAGCCTAAATAGGTTTTTGGCCACAATGACAAAATAGAATGTTCAAATTCTAAAAAAGAAGACAAAAATCTTTAGGAGTCTAAAAAGGACCGGTGTAGGTTTTAGGTGCTGGCATACATACACTTCCCACATTCTTTTACACGGTTTTGCATGGATGACAATAGCTGGTGTTGATTTAATTCCAAGCCAACAAAAGAAAGAAGAAAGAAACCCTGTATATTCACACGCCTAGTAGTACACACACGTTGGCCAACCAATGAGATAATTTCTTTACACTATAATTACAACACCATCTCCTCATCCCTCGAGATTCTAAAAACCTTATCAAAATCTTTATCTTTATTAATTTGAGACTCTTACCATATTACCCTCGTCGCGTGAATAAATCCTTTTTTTTATTGCAATTCTATACAAAGAAGGAAAAGAAAAACGTAATCTTTAAGAAATTTATTTATATTTATTTAAGATAACCTTTCTTTTTTGTGTATTCTAAGCAAGTAAATTTCTTCGCAGTTGATGAATAGTCCACCCTTATATAAATATTAAACATAGTCACGATTCCTTTTTTACGAAATATATATCCATTCAGAGTTTCAGTCCTTCTTTTTAAGTGTTAAACCCTAGAAGAAGTCTCAGTAAAACCCAATACTTCTTTCTTTCTCACAATCTCTATCTACTTATACAGAAGGAAACAATCATGCTTGGTTCAGCTTTCATTGATGAGATAGGTTCCTCAAACAACTGCGGTGATTTATTTGATTGTATCGAAGATTTACTAGACTTTCCTATGGAAGCAGTTGAAGGAGACCTCGTCGATGGAAGTGTCGGTGCTGGTAATCAGTTTGATAGTGGTGTTTGGCCCGGTTCAGCACCACCCATTGAACCTTTAACTACTGTTTTCAACGACAACAACACTACCTCAGACCTTGATACAGGACTTCCGGTGAGTTATTTCAAGCTTGGTTATTTTTCCGTCAGTTTTTTTTATCTTGTTTTTATTTACGTAAAGAGAAAACAAACATAAAGGATAACATTAGTTTTATCGAAAAATAGTTTTACGGCATAAGAAAAAGTCGGTTTTCCGTTTTCATTTCATAATAATAACTGATTAGTATAAATGTACGGATTATGGGTCAAAGTACGTATATAGTTCAGTAGGAGATTATTTTTTAATTACATGGAATATGCTTTTCTTGTGATAGCCGTTGGATATATTTTTCTCAAAATCTGGTTAAGGTAAATGCATTTTTGGGTTGGCTTTGAGTTAATCTCTTAGTTCAGAAAAGGTTTAACGGTCATGATGTCATTTCTATCTCTTTTCGAATCAGAATTATACACGTCAAAAAACGGTTTTTCTCCAATGAATGTCTGACATGTGGCATTTCCGTAAAGTGACTAATTACCGGTTTACGCGTACTGATATTTATCCGTAACAGAACGTGCTAAATGGGTCCCACGAAAGAACCCCCACCATGTGAGGCGGTTAAATAGGTGGTTTACTAGGTTGTCCATTGATAGTCACGAGCAAGTCACATGGTGGTGCGGTCGGTAGCTGGGCCCACATGACAACCCAACCTGTATACTTTTCATTCAACAAGAAAAAAGTTTGGTGGTCTCTTTTGTCATGGGCCTTTTATGGTTATATTTTCTGTGGACTCCTTCTAGGCCCATAAATTATTACTCTGTTGGAAAATATTTACTGTATCGGCTACCAATTTGAGGCATAGTTCCTTAAACAGCTTGATAGATATGTTGTTTAATGCCATAAATATGTTTCTCTATCATGTTACAGTTAGTTAACTCATCTGATTCTAGTTGCTTAACCTATTTAATTTCTATGTTCATCAGTATGATGATTTCCCACAGATGGAATGGCTATCAAGCTTTATGGAAGATTCTTTCTCGGGCGGAAGTATTATCCTAGACAGTGATGCTACTACGAACGTTGCAGATAACAAAAACCATGTCAGCAGCAACATTAAGACTGAGAGTCATGAGTATAATCAGTTTCAAACATCCAGTCCAGTGTCTGTCTTGGAAAGTAGCAGCTCTTGCTCTGGTGGCATGAAAACAATGCCACTGAATGCCGAATCTTTCATCCGAGGTCGTGCTCGTAGCAAACGTCCACGCCCTGCTACCTTCAACCCTCGCCCTGTCATACAACTTATCTCTCCAACATCATCCATTACGGACGCAGCAACCACCACAGCCACCAGCAGTTCAGAGATTCTTTCAGAAATTGGCAACCATGCAGAGTCCCGTGTTATGATGAAACTAGCCGAACGGGGTTATATGCCATCATTTGAACCCAAAAAGAAGATTAAGAAGATCAAAATTAAGAAAATCAAGATGCCACCCTTGTCAGATTCGATGGACCATTATCAAAGTGTGGCTACTGCATCCACTGCTCCTGTTAGAAAATGTCTGCATTGTGAGATAACAAAGACTCCACAGTGGAGAGCAGGACCCTTGGGGCCGAAGACCCTCTGCAACGCCTGCGGTGTACGTTACAAATCAGGTAGACTCTATCCTGAATACCGTCCTGCTGCAAGTCCAACCTTTGTTCCTTCTCAGCACTCCAATTCCCACAAGAAGGTCTTGGAGATGAGGATCAGAACTTGTGAGAAGATGCAGAAGCCAACAGTTGAATTCTTGCCAAAAGCTAGTCATTTGCTTGATGACATATGACTACGATGAAGAAGAATTAGAGACTTTTCTCATCTTGTTTGTTTTTTCATTTCTTAGTCCATTTTGTTTATTGTACAGAAATGAGGAAGATGGGGAAACATGACCAAATAGATGACCATATTTTAGTTCACTAGAAGAGAGATGAAGAGAGAAAAACTTAGAACAGGGTAGAAAGATAGCAGCTTATAGATTAGAATATAGAAGGTGTAGCTCAAGAACTAGGTTTAGTTAAGGAGAATCAATCATGTATGCCTTTCTTTGGTTAATTTTTAGAAATTCTTTTTGCAGTTAATAATTTGTTTGGAAAGATGGATGATGGATTTCAAGTAACTAAACTTTTATGTTTCATTTGTTAAATTATCACCCTTGTCACTTTCTTTACGGTAACATAACAGATCAGGGACAATCATTCAACTATTTTTTCCCAACATGCTTGTATAAGGCTAGTACTGTGCTCGTCAAGTTGCACAATTGGCGTGGCAGCATGACCCCCTGATCGAACCTAAAACGGGGTAATGGCAATCCCTTGTGCAGAATGCTAAGCATTACTAGGACCAGCCTTTGAGCTTCAACCAAGCATTACCTTAAACGGGGTAATGGCCTGCCAGCACTACAGGTAGACCAGCCCTCCAGAGCTTAATCAAGTGATAGACTAAAGAGACAGACCAGCCCTTCAGAGCTTAATCAAGTGGTAAACTAAAGAGACAGACCAGCCTTTCATAGCTTTAATCAAGTGGTAGACTAGAGGAGTCTCTTATTGGCTAACTGGTGTTGAAGAATCTACTGTAATCTAAGATCCATACTCACATATCTGGTAGGATATTGGATATTGTCGAATTCATACATAGCCGTTTAGATTATTGCATACCTTCCCAATATGTCTACTGTTCTATGACATTTCTTATCCGAGTATCCACAGGGTTGGTTATGATTATAAATAGCAATTATGTACAGCAAATCGGAAAAATAAAATACAATAAAAATATATGCAATCCTACTGGAAAAGTTACTTTGTTTTTTGATGGCTAAAAACCATATGCACAGGTGTTTGGCAATATTGCCTGGCAAATCGAGATGGCAAATGTCATATTTTAAGTTTGAGAACCCGAATGGACCTAGCTATAGATTCTGACCATGAAGATTATAAGGATATCATTGTTGAATACTGGAGACAACAACACTCAGGGTCTTCAGCCTTCATGAATGCTAGGAAATTAAAAGAGATAAAAATCAGAATGAAAATTTGGAACAAGGAAGTTTATGGAAATATCAGAACTAATCTGGATGATTGCAAGGATAAGCTTGATTGGATCACCAAGCATGTTTTTGATAACACTAGAGGTTCTGCTATCAGAGAAGCCAAAGACAACATCAAACATTGGTACAACATTCAAGAAAGTTTCTGGAAAACAAAAATTAGGGATTAAACTATTAAACTGAGAGATAGAAACACCAAATTCTTTCATGATTCTACTAGAAAAAAAGATAAGAAGAAATATAAATGATGCTATTCAGGATGAAAAAGGAGATTGGATAACTGACAACTCTGACATTTCAGCTTGCTTCACAGCTCACTTTAAGAAAATGGCCACTGCTGAATCTATAACCATCAACCCTGAAATCATTAACCTTATACCTACTTCCATATCTCAAGCTGAAAATGACCACCTCACATCCATACTTGATGCTCTGGAAGTCAAAAATGTTCATTTTAGCATGGAAGGATATAAAGCCCCTGGACCAAATGGCTTCCCACCAAACTTCTTTCAAGCAGATTGGAACATTGTTGGAAATGACTTGGTTAACATGGAACAAAACTTCTTCACCTCGGGTTTCATACTATCTGAAATGAACTCTACCTTCATCTCCCTTATACCCAAAATGGACTCCCCAACCAGTCCTACACATTTTAAACCCATATCTTTATGTAACACCACCTATAAAATTATCTCCAAACTTATTGCCCAGAGACATAAACCACTACTGCCTAAGCTCATATCCCCATTCCAACTTGCCTTTATTCATGAAAGACAAATCTCAGATAACATCGACATAGCCCATGAAATAATTCACCACATGAATACAAGATATGGCAAGAAAGGTGATAAAGGTCTGATGGGAATCAAAATTGATATGGCTAAGGATTTTGACAGAGTGGATTGGAAGTTCCTTCTGGCTATCAAGAGAAAAGTGGGATTTAGTGATAAATGATGCAATCTCATCCATCAGTGTATTTCCACTACTAATCTGGTTGTCCTGGTGAATGGTGCTCTTGGTAACTTCTTTAAACCTTCTAGATGGCTAAGACAAATAGATCCTCTATCACCTTATCTTGTTCTCTTCTGAATGGAAGCTCTATCCAGAAACTTAGTACAAGCTGAACAAGATGCCCTCATTCATGGGACAAAAATATGCAATGATGCTCCTTCTATCAATCTTCTTATGTTTATTGATGACTGTATGGTTTTATGCAAAGCTACCATGCAGGAATGCACTAATCTGGTTAACATCTTCAACAACTTTAGTGCTTCTTCTGGTCAAATGATTAACTTCTCCAAATCTGGTATTTTCTTTAGCAAAAACACTGATCCTGGAATTACTAATAATATCAGCACCTTCATGAAAGTTCAACAAACTAATTCCAAAGATAAATACTTGTGATCACCTTTATTCACTAACAAGAGTAAGATACAAGCTTTCAAACCTTGTATTGACAAGCTAAAATTTAGACTAGCTGGTTGGAAAAGTGAAAATATATCTCCAAATGGCAGAGCTACTATGATAACCAGTGTTACTTCCACCTCAAGCATATACCAGATGAACTGCTTCAAGATTCCCAAGAAGACTTGTCAGGAAATAGATAAAACTCAAAGAAACTTTCTCTGGAAAAATGACCCTGAAAAACCAAAAGGTTTATTCTATATTGCTTCGAGTAGTGTTTGTAAACCAAAAGAGCTAGGTGGCCTTGGTTTCAGAAACATGGAATTTTTCAACAGTGCCATGATAACTAGAATTGCTTGGAGGCTCATTTTAGAACCTGATTCCCTATGGTCTACCACCATGAAATCTAACCACTTCAACAATGAGCATATCAACAGAATGGATGCAAAACCAAAAATAACTGACTATTGGTTATGGAAAGGAGTCCTAGAATGACTGGCCAACATTCAAAAATACTACAAGTGGGAGATTGGAGATGATAAACTGACCCGAATTTGGGAAGATAGATGGATTGACCAAAAAGATGAAATTCCAGCTAAACCTTCTCAGTGCCCAAGCACTCTCATTACTGTCAACCATCTTATTAACAACAAAGAAGAATGTGATATGAATATCATCAATCTCTGGTTTATAGAAGAGGATCAAGTTGTTATTCAAAGAACTAGCAGAAATATACAAAAAACGACTTCTATAATCTGGGACTAACTGAAAATGGAAGATTCTCTGTCAAATTTATGTATGACAGGAAAATTCATGAAAAATACAAAAATGACATAAAACCCATCTTGGAGTCAGATATGGAAGATTGATACCTCCCCATCCATCCAGATGTTCATGTGGAAACTTGCTCAAGGAATTCTCTTCACAAATGCCAAAACAGCAAGCATCCTCAGTATTACAGGTGAGGCTAGTGAAGCGCAAAGATTATGCGTTACAGTATAGTCGGCCTAGTTAGTGTTCATCCAGGATGGCGCTACACTGCATAGACCCTGAAGCACTAAGATAGTGATACCCTGCAGGGCTAGTGAAGCTCCAAGGTGGCGCTACACTGTAGATTCAGTGGCCAAGTAATGAAGCTTATTGGCCGACACAATAAAGCTTCATTTAGGAAGACAAGGCAGACCAAGTTGATAAATGCAACATGCGATGTTGGTTTGATGCATATCCATGGAATTGAGTTGGCCCAAACTCAAGGATGATGCAAGAGCGTAGAATAGGCCAAGAGTTGGCCTATGCACTAGTCCAAGGCTGTCCAAAGCTTGGACAGTGCAAACAAGCTAGTGATGCACTCTTGCATCACTATTGTCAAGCAATTGGCTAAGTAAAGAAAGAATAACACATATAAGCATATGGCACATATCGGCATAAGTTAGAAATCATGTTGGCATGAATTTGGATTAACTAAAGTGTCCTAGAAAGTTCAGATCATGGCCTAATACGGTGAGGCGCAGAAGTGGCACAAAATTGGCGTAAAAGTGGCGCATTATGGCTCAAGTGTTGTTTATTGGCTTTGCGAGCATGCCAATGATGTGAGACAAGTTGGAACGGTTATAAAGTAAGTCTATGAACTTATTAGAGTGTCCCTAGCCGTTAAAGACAAGTGTGGCTTAAATATGCAAGACAACATAAAAGGTGGCAGTTGAAAAACAGATTGGCGGTTAGGAAAACTACATGTGGACATGTGGCTGTCTGTAGGATGTGCAAGCGGCTACACAGAAGTTTTGGACTAAATCTAGTAGTATAAATAGTCATCTAGGAATCGATAATGTTGGTGTTGTTCAATTGAGAGAAAAACCACTGATTTGTAGAGAGAGTTAGGCATTCACCAAGATGGTGAATGGCCTGTTTTGGTCCATCTCATGGACAAGTTTTGTAATCTTCCTTTAATGCAATAAAATAGGTTTATTATGTTATATCTTTGTGTTCATTATATTGCCGATCTTGTGAAGTTGTCAAATTGGTTTGATGCATGGCAAACCTCATATGCTTATGGGGGCATAAAGAGTTAGAGAGAAAGAAGATGAAGACTTTCATTGCGTATTTCCTTAAGAGTGAAGGCAGATGCATACTGTTAGAGCATAGCTCGGTTGAACCCACCAAGCGTTGGTATGTCAAGTTTGGTTGTACTTCCTTTCAAGTCGTGTTATATTTAAAACATAGCTGCGAAGCTGTGAATGATTATACTCTAGTAGACATAGTGTTAAGGAATTAGAATACGAAGTATAACACTTATCTTTTGAACTTGTTTTATGAATCGAAAGGGAAATCGCTAGGCTTATTGGTATTGTTATTTATTGCATATCTTTGGATTACCAATATGTGTGAGTTAGTAGAACCGATCATAACTTGTTATGTATCTTGGTAAAACCAGTCACAATGCCTGACTTATGTATTGGCATGACTTTTATTAGTGTAACCGATCCTAAGTAATCACCTAAGATGGTATGATCGATATTTGTAATTGGTGTGACCGATCCTAGTAATTGGTGTGACCGATCACAAAAGAGTGTGTAATCGATCCTTGTAATTGGTGTAACCGGTCCTGGTAATTGGTGTAACTGATCCTAGTAACTGGTGTGACCGATCACAAGTAATACCATGAGAATATGGTAACCGATCTTGGTAACTGATGTAACCGATCCTGGTAACTGATGTAACCGGTCCCAGTAACCATATTAAGGTAGAACCGATCCTTGTGTTTTGTAGAACCGTAAACCCATGATTAGTGTATTGATTTTGTATAAATCACATAGTTCTTGGAAATAAGACGAACCAGTTCTAAACTTGTTTGGAAGTGTGGTATAATCGGTTCCAAAATTGTAAATATGAAAAAGGATTTACAAAGAAATAAGATGTCGACATACTTTAAACATGTTCAGTAACTCTGATCTTTTATTGTTCAAAGATATTCTTTAATAACTCAAGGAGATCCCAGACCGAAATAAGTTGAGAATCTTTTAATTAAGGTTGTTAATTTTATATGCTTTTAATTACTAGCAATTAAAATGCATATCTCTGGAAAATAAAAATTGGTAATGTGCATTTACTAATTGGAGATTTTCTAGTAGGATTTCGGTTATTTTTGGATAGAGCATTTCTAGGAATTATGAAAACCGATTTGGAAATATATTGCATATCTTGAGAATATTCGCTTTTGGAAATTCCTTGGTGGCCAAACTTCATTGGTCTATAAATACCCAAGTTTGCATTTCGAGCAAACTATCCTAAGAGCCAGCAAAACTACCTTGTTGTGTTGTTACTGGTGGAGCCGTCTATTCGGAGAGGAAAGTACCCTAATTAGGCGAAATCTCTTACGACCGCTCGTTTAAAGACTTCTGTGGGATCAAGAAGCTCTACGAGTACCGTTGGTGGGAAACTAGATAATTGCAGTATTATTAGTTTTCGATTTGATTTGATTGACTAACGGTTGTTGAACTTTGATTGTACCTAGTTTGTTTATTCTTGAGAATCTTCTCTTCTGATATAAGATTCACTCAAACTAAATCGAAGTGTCGACGGGATCTTTAGAACTGTTTGTAGATCTAAAGACATCTTGTGATAATCCATTGTTAACAGACTCCGTTCTGTGCGTGATTGATCACAAGAGATTCAAGTTGTGGTGTGCAGGTGTTTATTGAAGATTTAAGAAGATTTGAAGACAAGAAAGATTTCTTATTGGTTTCATAATCTTTGGTGTGCACAAAACTTGATCGGATGGGATCCAACTATAATCGGTTCATCTTTGATAGATTTGATTGATTAGTTGCGTAGATCGGCATCAGTATTTAGTATCTTGGTAGATCCTATTATTGATTGCAAAATCTAATCTCTGCTACTTTGGTAGTTGTTTAATAGATTGATCTAAACCCAACAAAGGAGTTTATTTGATTAAACAGAAGAGCCTTTGTCTAACTCATATCACTGAGATTGAATAGAGTTGTTACCGAACAGATTTGTTGTTCCTTTACTGTTTGGAATACGAACCAAAGGAATTGTTCCAGTGCGTGCACTTATTGAATGTCGGAAGCGCAGGGATACTGAAGAAACTAGGTGAACTATAGGTTTAGTTGCTTGGTCTCAATTATACGAAGTTGGTGTGATTTTGTATAGCGGCTTAATTCTGAGAGTATTCAATTCTGGACTAGGTCCCGGGATTTTTCTGCATTTGCGGTTTCCTCGTTAACAAAATCTTGCTGTGTCATTTACTTTTGTTTTCCGCAATTATAATTTTTGTTATTATAATTTAAAGTAAATTACACAAACGTTAACTCCGTATTACTTGATAGTGATCCTATAGAGTTTGGTTAAGTCCGAACCTATTATCAAGTAATCACACTTTGATTGTTGTATTGTCTCGATATCGTATCCATAGACGATCACACAAAGTGTGAATACCGATTCGTTGTATTGTCTCGACTCAGTCCATAGACAATCAATTTCAGTAAGAGGACTTATAGGTGGAAAAGTTTAAGATTGAGGTGTATTTGGGTACCCTCGTCTTTTCAATTTTATCAGAGTAGGAAAACACGAAAAGATCTAACAATCTGTGTTTGATGCGATCCAACCTATAAGACTGGAATCTAAAAATGGTTTTTATAGAACCTGATAACGATTCAGTTAATGTAAAGCAAGGTATCAAGAGTTTTGAATTAACACTTGATGATGGCATTTACGATTCAATATCTGAAGACTATCATGAAATCATCCCGACACTAGTGGAAAACAAGAATTTTAAGTATGGTTGGGCCTTGGGAAAACGTCTTCCCATGGGTTTCCTTATATAACGGGCTGTCAAAGGTAGTCGTATTACGGTTAAAAATGTGGAAAATAGAATTTACTTCCGGTGGAAGATGTTCTATGAGGGGGTAATTTAGCAAATGGATAGAGCTGCCTGATGGATTTATACAACTACTACGAGATTCAGAATTTCTGTGGAACAAATGTCGAGGCAGCAACTATCACCCTTTCTTCTATGTAGTGCCTTGTTTCTATCGAGTACCATTATCTTATTGGCCTTTCTCTCGCTCCTCATAACCTGCTCTCTAAAAAAAGAAATTCTAGTATTCTACAATCCCTCTACTGAAACAATCAAAGAACAAATATGATTCTCTATCCGTGATTAGAGAACAACAAAAATAAACCCTTGCATCTACTACACAGCCCAGTAAACTAAATCAATTTATTCTCCTAACAGATCTATTCGAGGTCGTCTTCTTCTTCGAAGGTGAATGATAAACGAAACCCCTGATTTCTTCTTCCATTTTCTCATAGACCTCCATCTAATATCGTTAATTTTAATTTCGAGGGTTTTGTCGTGAACTATTAATCTTCAATGGTCGGGTAGTGATGTTGATATTATTGGAGGTGACCGTAACATTCAAAATTGATTAAAGGTATACACAGATGATTACTTTATATGATTTCAATTTCTCCAGTTTCTGTAAAGGTTTAGATATGTGGATCTGGGTTTTTGTTGATTGATTTTAATGTATAGTAGTCATTCGATTTTGGTATGGGTTTTTCATTTTTGGTCTCCTTTTCATTTTTGGGTTTTATTTGAATGGGTGGTTTAGGATTTTGGGTGAAATAGCATGTTTGGTATGAAAAAAAATATAGCTAAATGCTTCTTTTTTTTAATGTTGTGTTGGGTTGTAATTCGTGAGTTAAACATCTTTAGAACATAGGAAGGAACACGGAAGGTTGATGTTTCATTTATTAAGAATTCTGGATTTATTGGTTGAATCCAACTTTGATTATGAGGTCAATTATTCTAATAGCTATCACAAAATAATAGATGATGATCATCATTTGTATGTATTGTGATTTTTAATTCAAAAATGGGAAGAATGCTAGCGCAGATTGACCTTAGATTTATACCATGTGAAGCATGTCTATTGAGAATATCTTCATGTGCTTAGATTTTTAACACACTGCTTGTTTGTTTAATTGATTGGATGATTTTTGAGTGGCTTCTCTTAATATTTATTATAACGCCATATCTAATCTAATAGATTTAAATTTGTACTACTTTGTGTGGATCAGTGTATCCTATCCACTGTCTTCATGTATTTGTATATGTACTGTGAGAAGTTGAAACTATGCTACAGTAGAACCTCCATATATTAATAACCTCTACATATCATGATCAATTTTCAGACCCCCGATATGATAGATAGAGAATAGCTACACAAGTAGATTTAAAAGGACTAACAGATTGCAATAAACGTTTTATCTTTATTGCTTGTTTTGAAAGAACAATACAATGTATTCCTTTAAGCTGTTTTCTGCCCTAGGAATTGTACCTTTGTTCTCCTTTTGCTATAGAATTTTCTTACTAGTATTTTCTCTCGTAATCTCTAGTTTCTTCCCCCCCTTCCCCCCTCCCCCATTGTCTACAGTACTAAACTGCACCGTATTTATAGGTTGAGTTACTTATAAATATTAGTCTCTCTATAAAGGGGAAACTGCCCTATGTTTGTAATCTTCTAAAAACAGGTCTCATTCCAGGATTAGGAAACTACTTCTAGAATTAGTAGGACAATATCTCTTGTATGCAGATTTGGGTATAGGGTCTTTTGACGGGCCTATACCTAAAAACGGATCAGATCTCCCCCATCAGGAGGCTTTTGGTCCCTCAAAAGCATTGAGTTAAGATGCAGGGAAGTTTAACTTGCAGATGCACTCTTGAGTACCATTTTGCATGCTTTAAACTTTTCCCATTACGACATTCTTGAAACAATTCTTGTTTTCCAACTCTAGTCATCTGTGTCTTCTTGCTAAGAATCAGATCTTCTTTTATTACCTCCCTTAGAGCTAAGTCTTGCACAACTTGTGATAATGAAGACTTATTGTGCTCGTCAAGTAGCTTGACTTCTGGTTCCACGCACTATTTTGGTGGTAATTTCTGCGGCTGTTGCAGGGTGTCTTCAATCCCTTCTAACAACTGTTGCAGATCGTTCTTTTCGGTTTTAGTGCACTCGCAAGAGTTTGCACAAACCAATTCACTAGGTTCTTTGACAACTTGTCGAACTGTGAGTAGGCTAAATTTCCGACTAGCATTTAACAAGTGTTTGGTTTGCTGTGCAGACAGATGTTGTAGTTTCTTCTTCTCTTTAGAAGCCAGAATGCGAAACTTTTTTCCACTTTTTACCAGTCTCCAAACTCTTTCTCGTCGTGAGAAAGTTGCATCTCTATCCCATAGGTAAAGACTACCAAATACAATATGACAAACATCCAATAGGATAACATCACATGTTACCTGATCTACGTATTTCTTATTTTATGGTGCATTGAGCAGTCACTTGCATCTCTGTTTCCTTCTTCAACCATCCCAACGGGTACGGCTTTGGGTGTGGTGTTGTCTTTGACTTCAGCTTCTTCACTAGTTGTTTAGATATTAAGTTTTGTTGCGATCCGCTATCAAATAGAGTGAGAACATGTGTTTTCTTAACTTCTGCATTCACCCAAAATAGCTCTTCTTTAGTAGATTCTGAGATCGCGGATTTTGGCCTTGTGACTTTTCCTTGTGTCGCAGTTAAAACCCATTTTATTCCCATCATCACAACTTTGTTTTCGGGATTTGGCGATCCATCCATTACCTCATCTTCATTCCCTTCTTCTTCTTTGTTATAGATGGCTGTGTTAGCTTGCTTATGGTCTTTCCACCATGCTGGTTTTAGCTCCGAATGTAATATACAACATCCTTCCTTTGAATGTCGAAAAGTTTTGCAGTTTTCGCAGTATCGGATCTTTTCGTTCGCCACTACATGATTAGTTCTTCCCTCTTTATGGACAAATTTCACAGTCTCTCCTTATTCGGTTCTTGATTACTTTGCTCCAACGGGTTGATTCTTCATCTCAATGTACATAGCTTTCTTACAAGCATTGTCAATGTCAATTACTGATAATAACGCAAGTTCTGTGCGTATAGAAAAAGGAAAACCTCCTTTATATTTCTCAATAGTCTCGGAATCTCTCATATTCACGTTTAATGCTATAGCTTTCTTTCGAAATTCAGTAGTATATTCTTGGACATTCTGCCCTTTCACTTGTCGCAAGAATTGCCATTGTTCACTCAATCGTTCTTTATAACCAACTGGGTAAAACTGATTTTGGATAGCAGTTGTGAATTGCTTCCAAGTAGTTATTGGTGCTTCATTGCTAAGGGCCAAACCTGACGTATACGCTTCCCACCAAATTAGGTCATGTCAATCAAGTCTAAGTCTAGCCAAACTTACCTGCCGCTCTTCAGTAAATCCCTTGGTGCTGAAATAAACCTCCAAAGACTTGAGCCATCCATCAAACTTCTCTGGATCTAATTCTCCGTTGTAGGCAGCGATTTCGATTCTTGCCTCCACTTTGAATGGAGGATCATCTATGAACTCTGGATGTTTTTCTATATTTGACTAAGAACTGTTTGTTTCTTGTTGTGTTTGTTGTATTCCTTTTATCATCTCCATTAGTTTAGCCATATCTTCCTTCATAGTTCATATCTTCCTCCAATTTCTCCATAGTGTTCTCTTGCAGATTGGGTGATGATGATGATGAAACAGATGTTCTCTCCTTTCTATCAATATTAGGATCTAACGGTAATACCTCGTTACCCTTGGATCGAAGCCCTTCCATTCATCGCTGGAAACATTGCTTACTTAACTTCTTGCTCTGATACCACTGATCAGTTTTCAGACCCCGATATGATGGATAGAGAATAGCTACACAAGTAGATTTAAAAGAAACAGATTGCAATAAACGTTTTATCTTTATTGCTTGTTTTGGAAGAACAATACAATGTTTTCCTTTAAGCTATTTTCTGCCCTAGGAATTGTACCTTTGTTCTCCTTTTGCTCTAGAATTTTCTTACTAGTATTTTCTCTAGTTTCTTCCCCCCCCTGCCTACAGTACTAAACTGCACCTTATTTATAGGTTGAGTTACTTCAAAATATTAGTCTCTCTATAAAGGGAAAACTGCCCTATGTTTGTAATCTTCTAAAAATAGGTCTCATTCCAGGATTAGGAAACTACTTCTAGAATTACTAGGACAATATCTCTTGTATGCAGATTTGGGTATAGGGTCTTTTGACGGGCCTATACCTAAAAACGGATCATATTAATAAAAACTTATGGTCCCAACTTGGGCCAGCGAGAAATAGTAATAACCTCCCCAGTTTAATATTAATGATTTTTTCCAGTTCCGCCTTAAAGAATTTACCTCCAAATAGTAATAATCAATATTATATTAAAAATATATATCTAGTTACATTAAATGTATGATTAAACAAAATATTTATCCATACTTGTTTGAGAAAAAGAAAAGTAATTTTTTATGGATTACTACAAAATCTTTTAACTAGCGGATGCGTAATATCTCATCATCATACACTCCTTGTTGTTAAAGCCAAAATATTTCCAACTTGTCGAGCATGTGTAAAGCTTCTTGGAACTACAAATTCCAAGATATATACATGCACTTGTATATTGAAACTATAAAAATGTATATACATCATCTAAATACAACTACAAATACATTGCCCATACATTGAAATTAAATTTTAACATTTTCTATGGGTACCTCTCTATATTAATAACCTCCCTATATTAATAATTTTGTGGATGCCCAAAAGTATTAATATAGGGAGGTTCTACTGTAGTATGTTGTGCTGTTTGTATGTCACCGAAAATCCTCTTTGCTCTATTTGCCAATATATGAGGATGAGTCTTCCATACGATGGGCACAAACCTTCCTTCTTCCCTTTCAGAAACCCCTTCCTGATGATTTTCCCCAAGAGTGTTTTACCCTGTTGGAAGACAAATAACGAACCATGCCTAAAGGAAGGCTCCTATTGAGTTACTTAACTGATTTCTCAATTTTTTTTGTTTTGTTTTTTATGTTCCTTGATCAATTTTACATTGCTCAATTGTCCAAATTGTAGGTGGTTGATAAGAAGTTTTTTGAGGACTCTGGTAGAGGGACCTTCAAGTTACAGTAGAAGGCGACAATCAATAACTCGTAATTTTTCAAACCTTGGGTTCTTTTATTGTTTCCTTCATACTAATATTGTTTCTTATTCTACTCTTGCATGTTGATTTACCTTTCAGGGATTGATTGTTAGCTCTACTAAGGAGTCACTCCAGCACTTCAAGAAACCTTGGGCTCATGAGCATGAGCCTGTTAAGGAGCTTAGAAATGTTGTCAAGGTACAAATCTCTTAGCTCACTCGCTCACCCCTCAATTTTCAATGTTTCAAATCACAAAGAATTTTTTTTTTTTTTTTTTTGTACATGACTTTTGTAGGTAATCAAACCAACGCTATTGATTGAGTCTTCTGGAAGACAGTTTTAACGAGGTATATCTCTCTCACTCGTACTCGCTCTCCCCATATTTCGTAATTGATAAAAATGAAAATTTGATGCCAATTGCCGAATTGATGTAGAAACCTATAATTCTGTCTCTATCCAACCCGACATCACAATCTGAATGTACAGCTGAACAAGCGTAAAAAAATACTGAAACCCGTTTAATTTTATGCAAACTTAATTTTTTTGCAACCAAAACTGTCTTCCTTTTGTTCTCAGGGTCGTGCTATTTTTGCTAGTGGAAGGCCATTTGATCCATGGGAATATGATGGAATTTTTTTTGTGCCTGGGCAGGTTAGAATTTTATATGTTAGCCTTATTGTCCGTCTGACAGAGATTTTAGTTTTACAATCACTCGCAGTGCCACACATGCCTGACTTTCTTTCCTTGTTTTAATTCAGGCAATTAATGCTTACATTTCCCTCGGGCTTGGTCTTGGTCTTGGTACTGTCTGGTGCAATTCATGTGCATGATGCATGCTTCTAGCCACATGTAAGAATACAAACAAAAACTCCATATGTGTTCACAATTTGAAAGTCATTTAGTATGCACATTTTTAATGACCCGTCCTTACATATTTGGTGGTTGCTTTTTTTTTGACAGCGGGAGCTTTAGCTAGGTAGGTTAGCGAAGAGAACCTTGATAAAGGTTTGATTTACCTACCATTCACCAATATGAGGAATATATCATACTTCGTGCCCACCTAATTGTGCTGCTTTTCCTAGTTAAGTTGCCATGCCAGTGTAGCTAACTTCAAGACTCCAAAGATGCATTGACATCAATTAGCCTGTTAGGACCTTCATATCAGTTCCTAGTGTTTAGCGATTGAATGAAATATTCATTTATTCGTACTTGCCATGTAATTTCTTATAAACTCACGACACTTTTGACTGGAATTTGTCGATCTTGGTGTTATACTTTTATGGCTTATTATTTGGTACTTAATTGGGTTTTTTTAGTCCCACAGATTTGAATACCACCTTGCAGAAATTGATGAAAGAGCACTACATCCAATTCTTCTGTTTACTATTAAACTTCGCAATAAATTACCAGATTTATTCCTTAGCCACGAAAAGTGAATATCGACTCTAATTTGATTGGAAAAAATCATTCTTCGATGCAGGGGATATCGAGTTTATGCCATTTATCGCATTATGTTGCTCATTCTGATACTTTTGCGGGTAAGTATGAACTTCACTTCTTTAGTTTTACCGGTTTTGTTTCTCCACTTGCATTAGCTAAAGTTTAATATACTTCGTTGATGGTAGGTCAACAGTTTTAAGAACCCTCACTTCTAATTTCTCCACATAAGTATATTCAATTAGTTGAAAATGCAAAATGATTTAATGGTTGATGGACATTTGACTTGTACACACTTCTGGTTGAAATTGCATCAAGTTGTTCAGAATACTCCCTTAGCATAACCTAGTATCTCTTGTATTAGTCTTACACAATCCTTCTACTAGTCTTAACAGTTCATAAGCAGTGACTACTTCCTTTTGGGATGATTACTTATAAGTGCTCAAATACATTGATGCAGGTTGAAGCTGATCTTGCGGTTGCATGTTCTCGAGGAATTCCAACACAAATTGTTACACCAGATCTGTTCACTTGCTTGCTTCCTTTATTTACAAGCGTATTGAATAACAAAATAATGTATGGCGAATGAATTGCACATTGTTTTCTATATCATCTTTGAATTGTCCATTCTTATCATGTTAAATTAGTTTGGAAACTAATGCCCAAGCTTATTTTTGCTGCAGGTATGCAATTCTGAGTTGTGTAGTTCAGTTCATCATCAGATAGCTTATCATTTTGTTGGTTTGCACTTATCTTTAAGAAAACTTAGAACTTGTATTAGTGTTAATTCAGGTATTGCTTACAATTTTTTGGTGATTCTGAACCCAAGCGTCAACTGAAATTAGCTATGATCAGTGTGTTGTACATACAATAGGTTCTTGTTTTAATTGATGTTTTCAAGTTGTCAACTGATATTAGCTATAACCATTGTGTTGTACATACAATGGGTTCACATTTTAATTGAATGAAGAATGTTTTCAACTTGAGAATTCAGGTTGTATTTGAATGCAAATTTAATTTTAGTTTCTTGTTCGTTTCTATTATTTCTGATTCTAGTTTTGGATTCAGCTGAATCAATTTCATTTTATTTTTTTATAAAATACGATCCTGTAAGACTGTGTTTATCAGATTTGTACACAGACAGCTGAAGATAGTCGTAATTTAAAAAATTCCCGGGCTCCCAGGCACAGTCGTTTTGGGAAATAAGACTCCAGTTTTGGGAAATAAGACTCCAATACCAGGGCTCTTGAAAGCAGTCGTTTTATTCGGTTTTAAGTGCTTTTCGGGCAGACCTTTGTTTTGCATTTTCCACTAGTGCGAGAGATTCTACTAGACAAGTTAATCTTGTTAATGATGTAGAAACCAATGACAACTGTAAAATTTGTCTACAAGAAAGGATGGATGAAATTTCCGATGATGATGACTCAGATTTTGAACAAGAAGTGGAAGAGGATATCTCAGAATACTCTAAACTAATGGATCCTATGAAAAATAAAAAACTGAGATCTTCGGATTTTCTTGGTTTTATGACTCCTCTTTGTCGTGAGAACAAGAAACTGAAGAGGGTTTTTCAAGGATATTATATTGGTTACTGCACCAGTGATTCTCTTCTTAAAGATCGTACAGACGAGCTAAATTCTAAGAAATTAGAATGTGAAAATCTTCGAAGAGATCTCTTTTTGTTGGAAAAGAAACTTACTGAATCTGAAGCAAGGATTAATTCTCAACAAAAGAGTTTTGAAGAGAAAGAAGGTATATATCTCTCAAGAGAAAAACACCTTGAGGCTGATCTAGCTGGTGCTCTTGATAAAATCAAGACGTTGGAAGAAGAAAATTTGTACTTGAAAAGATGAGGGTACCCAAATATATCTCAATCTAAAACTGTTCCATCTATAAGTCATTTACCGAAAGTGATTGTCTATGGACTGAGTCGAGACAATACAACGAATCGGTTCACACTTCGTGTGATCGTCTATGGATACAAGATCGAGACAATACAACAACGAAGTATGATACTTGATAATAGGTTCGGACTTAACAAAACTCTATAGGATTGATATCAAGTATATTCGGAATTAACGTTTGTGTATTTTACTTCTAATTATAATAAAAACAATTATAATTGCGGAAATAGAAAAGTAAAAGACACAACAAGATTTTGTTAAGGAGGAAACCGCAAATGCAGAAAAACCACGGGACCTTGTCCAGAATTGAACACTCTCAGAATTAAGACGCTATACAAAATCAAGACCAACTTCGTATAGTTGAGCAACTAAACCTATAGTTCACCTAGTTCCCTCAGTATCCCTGCGCCTCCAACTTGTAATAAGTCACGCACTTGGAACAATTCCTTTGGTTCGTATTCCAAACAGTAAAGGAACAACAAATCTGTTCGGTAACAACTCTTTTCAAACAACGTGATATGAGTTTGAAAAAAGGCTCTTCCGTTTATCCCAATAAACTCCTTTGTCGGGTTCTTAGATCTATCTATTAAACAACTACCAAAGTAATTGTTTAGACTCTGCAATCAATACTATAAATCACAAAGAAATGTATTGATGACGATCTACACAACTAATCAATCCAATCTATCACAAAGATAAACCGATTATAGTTGGATCCCCAGCCGATCAAGTTTTATGCACACCAAAGATTATGAACTCAAATAAGAAATCTTCTTTGTCTTCAAATCTTCTTAGATCTTACATAAACACCTGCACACAAACAACTTGAATCTCTTGTGATCAATCACATACAGAACGGGGTCTGTTAACGATGGATTATCACAAGACGTCTTTAGATTTACAAACAGTCTAAAGATCCCCGTCGACACTTCAATCTTGATTGAGTGAATCTTATATCAGAAGAGAAGATTTTCAAGCATAAACAAACTAGGTGCAATCAAATTAATCAAAAACTAATAATAAACTGCAATTATCTAGTTTCCTACCAACGGTACTCGTAGAGCTTCTCAATCCCAAAGAAGTCTTTAAAACGAGCGGTCGTAAGAGATTTCGCCTAATTAGGGTACTTTCCTCTCCGAATAGACGGCTCCACCAGTAACAACATAACTAGGTAGTTTTGCTGGCTCTGAGGATTAGTTTGCTCGAAATGCAAACTTCAATATTTATAGACTAAGGAAGTTTGGACACCAAGGAATTTCCAAAACCGAATATTCTCAAAGATATGCAATAAAGCCAAAATCGGTTTTCATAATTCCTGGAAATGCACTGTCCAAATATTGACCGAAATCTTAGTAGAAAATCTCCAATTAGTAAATGCACATTACCAATTTTTATTTTCTAAAGATATGCATTTAATTGCTGGAAATTAAAAACATATAAAAACTAAAAACCTTAATTAAAATATTCTCAATTTATTTCGATCCAGGATTGTCCTTTAGTTATTAAGGAATATCTTTGAACAATAAAAGATAAGAATTACTGCACATGTTCAAAGTATGTCGACATCTTTACTTTGTAAATCCTTTTTCATATTTACAATCTTGGAACCGATTTACCACACTTCCAAACAAGTTTAGAATTGGTTCATCTGACTTCCAAGAACTATGTGAGTGATTATCCTATCAAATCACCATTAATGGGTTTCACGGTTCTACCAAACCACAAAGCTTCGGTTCTACCTCCATGTGGGTACTAGGATCGGTCACACTAGCTTTTCAAAAATTAGTTGACTAGGTACTAGGATCGGTTACCACATTATTATGGTATTTACTTGTGATCGGTTGCACAAGTCATAGGATCGGTTACCAATTACTAAGACTTATTGCACCTCTTACAAGGATCAATTCCACATACTTGTGATCGGTTGCACCTCTTACTAGGATCGGTTACCCAATGTCTAGAGTTGGTCATACCAATTACAAAATATCGATCATACCATCTCAGGTGATTACTTAAGATCGGTTTCACTAATAAAAGTCATACCAATACAAAAGTCAGGCATTGTGAATAGTTTTACCAAGATACATAAACAAGTTATGAGCGGTTGTACTAAACACACATATTGGTAATCCAAAGATTTGCAATGAATAACAATACCAATAAGCCTAGCGATTTCCCTTTCGATTCACAAAACAAGTTTATGAATTGTACTTCCTTTAAACGAATGTAAAATATTGTTTCCTAGGACGAAATATTCACCCATACCCATACATAATCACAATAGCATTCATACGATTATGTCGATGTCTTGTATACGAAGTTCAAAAGATAGACGTTATACTTTGTATTGTAATTCCTTAATACTATGTCTAACTAGAGTATAATCATTCACAGCTTCGCAGTTATGTTTTCAATATGCACGACTTGAAAGATACGTTAGGAATGAAACATTTCAAGTCAAATATTACTAACCTCAAGAGGAAGGATGATGTCGTCGATGTAGCTCTTTACTTCTTCACATTCTTCAAGTCTTCACATAATACTTGTAAGTCTCATATCCTAGTAACTTTCTAGCTAACCTATACGAAGTTGACTCTAGTAAATAATCAAGCGAATCTTTAAATGAGTTTTGGTTCACTAAAATATGACAACCAAACTTGACATACCAACGCTTGGTGGGTTCAACCGAGCTATGCTTTAACAGTACTTGAAAAAGTCCAATGATAGCACAAACAATTTATCCTCATTGTTAGAAGCAGGAAGATATCATGGTAATACACGAGGATTAGGATATAAGGAATCAAGTGCTTCCAACGATAACAATGAGATAAAATTTGTTAAAGCTACAAATTCTTCTCAACCAGAGGCTTCCACTGATGTCAAAGATGCTCCTATTTCTTGTAAAGAAGAAAAGCCTGTCAAGTCTAAGAATTGTGTTCAACCAGCAGCAATCAAAGATTGCACTTCTGCTAATGTCAAGAAACCAACAATGTTGAACAAAGATAAGAAGAAGAAAACTCGTCGAGCTCCAATGCAAGCGGATCCACAAAAAGGTAACATTAAAACTCAGACTTCATATGTTACTAAGCATTGTTATTATTGTGGTAATAAAGGGCACTTGCAATGGGGATTCAAAGTTCGTAAAATGCAAGATGCACTTTCTTTTGTATCAAACGAATTTTCTAAGTTTTCTCCCCGAAAGAGCTCAGATCTTTATTGTCCTAAGTTTAGGCAAAAGAATTATTATAATGATAGTTCAAGTTTGCATATCGCTCGACAAGGCCATCTCATAAAAGATCCTATTATAGAAAAAGAGATGACTTTGCAAATGCAAAGACAAGATCTGATGTTCCAAATTGGAGAAAGGTTGTTCCGCAAAATATTCAAAAAGACAATTGTCCTAATGGTATGAAGGAGAAAGCCGCTCCTGCGAAAATGGGTCCCGAAGTCCTCCATAGCCAAGAAGAGACCAAAAGTTCTCGTGACGAACAAGACAAGGCTCAACTCAACACAACCTAGTTGTGTTAGAATGTGCATGCTCACCTTGGTTCTCAATCTTTTGAAAGGTGAGGAAGCATATGAAAACTGAGCACATAATCTCTCGGTTATTATATGACTAATTAACATCTTTAGGGAGATTTATTTTCTTCTATACTCATACCTTCTCTATCTATATTTGAGCTTTTGATATAAACGGTAATTTTGAGTTCATGATGTTGATATCTACTGATCATATATGTGTAAATCTTGTTTTTACGATTAAAACGAGCCAAAAATCACTGAATTCGGACATTGTATGGAAAAGTTATGTCTAAAACAGTTTCGTGTATGGATTTATGTTGTAACCAGTCCTGGTGATTGGTATGACCGGTCACAAGTAATCACCATAACCGGTCCTAGTGATTGGTGTGATTGGTCCATACGAAGGAGTGTAAAACTGTTTTGCCCATAACTTCTTCGTCCGAACTCGGAATGACCTCATTCTTTTTGCGTTGTTTTTGTAATTCAATTTCCTACAAGACTAAGGTAATTGCAATACTTGATTCTCTGTTGAATTTTTATGGTGTATTGCATTTGAGTTTATGGGATGTGTGATTTCGGTTTTCATTAACCTTAATATTCGATCTCATATGATGTGTGAACCCTTATGGTTTGTGTGGCTTTTTGATTTAGAAGGATTAAGTTCTAGCCCATGTTGGTAGGCTTTATCAAAGGATCATAAGGTGTTCCGATTGAAACTCATATGTGAAAAAGTCACAATATGTTGAATCTTTGTGTTTAACATTAAAGCATATGTGCTTCGGGGTTTTCAACTTTTGCTATGCATTAGTTAAAACCGTTTCAACCTTTCTCTGGTAAAGGTTGCTTTTGTTGTTGTTCTTTTGTTCTTGCGAGAGGATGACAACACAATGGGGGAGAGTTCTAACTTGAACTTGCGCTTAATGATATATCTTTATGGGGAGAAGAGGATGCGAAACTTGAGGTAACGAATTTGTTAGTTAATCGTTTTCCTGTTTAAGAAAAGCTTGAGTTTATTGCATATATTTTGCTTTTGCTTAACAAAATTCGGTACAATTGATGTTGATTCCATTATGTGTGTATGGATGTATGTGTATGTGTGATTCAATTGTTTCAGGTTAAGAAAAACTGGTTTGATATCTTTCTTTATTTTTTGATATCAATTGTTTTAGACTTAACGAAATTTCGGTGCAATTGCGGTGCTTTAATGTCTATGTTTGTTTCAATTGATTCCGGTTAAGAAAAATAATTGTGCAAGTTGATTTATTTGGTTTGTATGAATTATTTATGGATTAACAAAATACAAGATCATTTGTTTAGTCCAATTCGATTCTGGATAAGAGAAACTAAGTTAATTTTGATCTTAGTTAGACTTATCAAAAGTAAAGGATTCGGTTATTCAAGTCTAATCGAATGCCTTGACAAGAAATATTAGTTAAATAACCTAGTATTTGTCTTGTCTAAAGTGAAAGTTCTAAGTTATTATATGAATAATTAGTGCCTGATGAGAAAAATAAAGTTAATTCTGATCTTTATTTTGGTCTTATCGAAATAAGCGATTGTACTTATGCAATCGGTTTAGCAAGGGAACTAAGTTTCTTAGTCAATTTGTTAAACAATTAGGGAAAATTGCTTCTGGCAATTGTTTCCTTGATAACATATTAAAACCAAATTACTTGTAGTTTCGGTTTTGGTATTGGTTATCTAAAATGGTATGTGGAACCTTCGTGCTTAACTCTTATAGGTTGTACAATTCTTTTAGATTGTAAGATCCTTTCGGTTTTGGTATTTGCTCGTACCTTTGTCATTTTGTGACAAAAAGGGGGAGAAATATATGGAGTAAACAAGTGATTTGTAATCACTAAGGAAAGGACAATTGTGCTTATGAGTTATATCTAATGAAAGAGTAAAGCATTGATTAAGGGGGAGAAACATATCATATGATGATCGTAGTTATTTGGACTACAAAAGAGAAATAACAAAGATGTGCGGATTGAAAATCTACCTATCTTACCTTTAGGGGGAGTATTAGCTATGTTATTTAAATGTCAACAACGGCATTTATGGATTGAATATATGCAGGGTATTGTGCCGTTGAAACTTGGAATCAAGCGTATGTATAATGAATTTTTGTAATTTGTTTATTCATATGATTGTAAGAGTTTTGTCACTAAAATTGACAAAGGGGGAAATTTTTAGAGCATAGCTCGGTTGAAACCACCAAGCGTTGGTATGTCAAGTTTGGTTGTCATTTTTTAGTGAATCAAAACTCAATTTAAGAGTCGCTTGATTATGCACTAGAGAAAACTTCGTATAGGTTAGGCCAGAAAGATTAGGATAATGAGACATACAAGTATTACTTGAAGACTTGAAGAATGTGAAGAAGTAACAAGCTACATCGACGACATTATCATTCCTCTTGAGGTTAGTAATATTTTGACTTGAACTGTTTCATTCCCAATGTATCTTTCAAGTCGTGCTATATTAAAAACATAACTGCGAAGCTGTGAATGATTATACTCTAGTAGACATAGTGTTAAGGAATTAGAATACGAAGTATAACACTTATCTTTTGAACTTCGTATATAAGACATCGACATAATCGTATGAAATCTATTGTGATTATGTATATGGGTATGGGTGAAGATTTCGTCTTAGGAAACAATGTTTACATTTGTTCAAAGGAAGTACATTCATGAACTTGTTTTATGAATCGAAAGGGAAATCGCTAAGCTTATTGGTATTGTTATTCATTGCATATCTTTGGATTACCAATATGTGTGAGTTAGTAGAACCGATCATAACTTGTTAAGTATCTTGGTAAAACTAGTCACAATGCCTGACTTATGTATTGGTATGACTTTTATTAGTGTAACCGATCCTAAGTAATCACCTAAGATGGTATGATCGATATTTGTAATTGGTGTGACCGATCCTTGTAATTGGTGTGACCGATCACAAAAGAGTGTGTAATCGATCCTTGTAATTGGTGTAACCGGTCCTAGTAATTGGTGTAACCGATTTTGGTAACTGGTGTGACCGATCACAAGTAATTCCATGAGAATATGGTAACCGGTCCTGGTAATTGATGTAACCGATCCTGGTAACTAATGTAACCGGTCCCAGTAACCATATTAAGGTAGAACTGATCCTTGTGTTTGGTAGAACCGTAAACCCATGATTAGTGTATTGATTTTTGATTAATCACATAGTTCTTGGAAATCAGATGAACCAGTTCTAAACTTGTTTGGAAGTGTGGTAAAATCGGTTCCAAGATTGTAAATATGAAAAAGGATTTACAAAGAAATAAGATGTCGACATACTTTGAACATGTTCAGTAACTCTTATCTTTTATTGTTCAAAGATATTCCTTAATAACTCAAGGAGATCCCGGACCGAAAAAAGTTGAGAATCTTTTAATTAAGGTTGTTAATTTTATATGCTTTTAATTACCAACAATTAAAATGCATATCTCTGGAAAATAAAAATTAGTAATGTGCATTTACTAATTGGAGATTTTCTAATAGGATTTCCGTTATTTTTTGACAGAGCATTTCTAGGAATTATGAAAACCGATTTGGAAATATATATCATATCTTGAGAATATTCGGTTTTGGAAATTCCTCGGTGTCCAAACTTCCTTGGTCTATAAATACCCAAGTTTGCATTTCGAGCAAACTATCCTAAGAGCCAACAAAACTACCTTGTTGTGTTGTTACTGGTGGAGCCGTCTATTCGGAGAGGAAAGTACCCTAATTAGACGAAATCTCTTATGACCGCTCGTTTAAAGACTTCTGTGGGATAAAGAAGCTCTACGAGTACCGTTGGTGGGAAACTAGATAATTGCAGTATTATTAGTTTTCGATTTGATTTGATTGACTAACGGTTGTTGAACTTTGATTGTACCTAGTTTTTTTATTCTTGAGAATCTTCTCTTCTGATATAAGATTCACTCAAACTAGATCGAAGTGTCGACGAGATCTTTAGAACTGTTTGTAGATCTAAAGACATCCTGTGATAATCCATTGTTAACAGACTCCGTTCTGTGCGTGATTGATCACAAGAGATTTAAGTTGTGGTGTGCAGGTGTTTATTGAAGATTTAAGAAGATTTGAAGACAAAGAAGATTTCTTACTGGTTTCATAATCTTTGGTGTGCACAAAACTTGATCGGCTGGGATCCAACTATAATCGGTTCATATTTGATAGATTTGATTGATTAGTTGCGTAGATCGGCATCAGTATTTAGTATCTTGGTAGATCCTATTATTGATTGCAAAATCTAATCTCTGCTACTTTTGTAGTTGTTGATTAGATTGATCTAAACCCGACAAAGGAGTTTATTGGATTAAACAGAAGAGCCTTTGTCTAACTCATATCACTGAGATTGAATAGAGTTGTTACCGAACAAATTTGTTGTTCCTTTACTGTTTGGAATACGAACCAAAGGAATTGTTCCAGTGTGTGCACTTATTGAATGTCGAAAGCGCAGGGATACTGAAGAAACTAGGTGAACCATAGGTTTAGTTGCTTGGTCTCAACTATACGAAGTTGGTGTGATTTTATATAGCGGCTTAATTCTGAGAGTATTCAATTCTGGACTAGGTCCCGGGGTTTTTCTGTATTTGCGGTTTCCTCGTTAACAAAATCTTGCTGTGTCATTTACTTTTATTTTCCGCAATTATAATTGTTGTTATTATAATTTAAAGTAAATTACACAAACGTTAACTCCTTATTACTTGATAGTGATCCTATAGAGTTTGGTTAAGTCCGAACCTATTATCAAGTAATCACACTTTGATTGTTGTATTGTCTCGATCTCGTATCCATAGACGATCACACAAAGTGTAAATACCAATTCGTTATATTGTCTCGACTCAGTCCATAGACAATCACTTTTTGTAAGAGGACTTATAGGTGGAAAAGTGTAAGATTAAGGTATATTTGGGTACCCTCATCTTTTCACATACTTTGATGCAAGTACTCAAGGCTGAGTAATTGTGGGTGAAGGTTATTCACTGAACCACCGAGTATTTCCGGTCATGTCCCATAAAATTTTTAGGACGTTAATTGGGCATGTGACAGCAGGTATCAGAGCTGTGTTTGGGGACACAGTTCTTGATTTTTCTCTTTTACTCAAGTTGGTGTCATTTGTTTGTTGAATTCAGTGATGAATTGTTTGAGTTTTAATAGTATGGAGACTAGAAGAAGTTGGTCTTGTGTGGAAAGATCAATTGGAATGAAATTGGAAGCTTGAGGTAGCAACAGATTATGAAAGTTTAAGACAAAGGTGTCAAAATTACTCCCCAAAGTGTTAGACGAACATGTGTGAATCATTGGAAACCGGGTTTTCAAGTGATTGCATTACAAAACTAAGGAGTATGCTGACTTTTATGGTGCAAGTCAGGTGTTTAAGCTCATGTTTCTCACAAGTAAGCAAAGTTTACACATTTGGAATGCATATCTTTGTGGTGTTATCAGTAGCGAGTGCATTAGAAGTAGTAATGGGAAATTTGCGAAAATTCCTGAATGCAAAGATGATGTTGGCCTTTGCAGTGGATAAGAGAATTGAGAACCTGTCTATGCGATAGAATTTAAGGTGTCTCATTGTAGACAGTTTGGTGGAAGATTAAAGTTCTCTCTCTCGAATGCATATACCTTGGTGGTAATCCAAAGTCTGGTTGTGAACCAGCATTTTTATGGAAACGTTATGCCATGAAAGAAAAATTGGACGGCAAATTCTTATCTAGAATAAAGCTTATGGAAAGGCCGAAGAAAGAAAAGCAAGTTAGGGAAAAACCGATACACTGTGATCTTGTGTTTACAAATAGTTCTTTATTGATGCTAGATGCGCACAAAGAATGTGCTTGCAGCTGGTTTATGAGTGGGATCAATATGCTTGGACAAGGGTGTCCAAAGACCTGCATTTGATCCTAACCACAAGCATATGTTCTTTTCGACCACAAATCAGTAGTGCTACTAAACTGATTTTGAAGAAGGAAAAACAAAAGAGGAACCAGATGTGTATGGACAATAAAAATGAGTTCCAATTTTGAAGAATGCGGCTTGCTTCAAGGAACGTAGGCAGTGGGAGCTTCATTTGCAAGGGTTGTAGCCTTGTTTGAGATTGTCTAGGGGATTTTTTCCGCGAAAGTCATTAAGTAATACAGCTTACCGATCTCTATGGTGATTCTCAGGATCACCAAGTTAAGTCCATTCCAGTTGTGCAAAGGTGCACAAGTTTGCATTAAAATTTGGGTGTTGACTAGCATGGCATATTTGCAACAATAGCATGCACCAAATAGGATTTGGGCATGGCCAAGATACATGATGCGATTGGAGATGAAAGTTAGGCCGAATTGTGGATGCATGTAGAAGGAATGAAAAAGTAGTGGTGATACATAAGAATGGTATGTGGTCATTCTTGAAGAAATATTCATAGAAGCTAAACAACATGATAGCCTCAGTTTGAAGGAGTATTCAACTAAGTGTCAATTATATTGTGTTTCGTTATGGAAGTTGCATAAAAACGTTGATAGTTAGAAGAATACATGTGGCACTGTAATTTGCGACATTGGGGACGGTAGGTGTTGTCTCGCTTCCTTGTTTGTCGCTCAGAAGCGAAGATGAAGTCAGTATTGCAAGACTCGTTAGGTCTTACAAGTTGCAATCAATTGGTGTGAGTATTTTCTCAAGTTTGAATATACTTTCAGTTTGGGTCATGTGGACCTTGGTGTTGGGGATTGTCTCTCTATGTAAGGTAGTAGCGGATGGGGGGTATTTGAGACGAGAGGTCCTGTCTCTTTCGTTCAAAGTAAATCTAGTTCACGTGGGAAGATACTGCATAGCATATTAAGCCAAAATATGTAATAGAAGACGATGAAAATTAAAAAAAGCAAATACAGAAGTCGGTGGCATAGACAAGTTTGCTGTTGAGAGTTATGTGGATGTGCGACGGCATTTGGAAGTGATAACATGGAGTAACGCAGCAAAAATGTCGAAGTAAGCTGATAAGCGCGTAAGTGTGACGCATTTTCACCCATAACTACATTATCTAGGACTCATTTTATTTCTAATAGAGTTGTTTTAAGTCTTTTCTAGGGAATAAGCTCTTGCGGCAAAATTGGCTCGAAAAATGGTGTTTTACACCCCAGGATAGAGTACTAAAGGTACCCCAGAAATGCACCGGAAGCACCCCAAAAATGTGTCGGAGGAACCCCGAAAAAATTACTATCTACACCCAAAATTACTATTTGCACCCCATAAGACAAGTGCTAAAGGAACACCCGTGCAGGATTAGGGGGAGTACATCTTCTTCTCAAATTCAAAAAATGAATTTTGGCGGGAAAACGTTTCTCTTCACTGGCAGAATTTCGATCGGATGTTTAGACGTGATTTAGTGAGATTCAATCCCTGAAATTTAGTGGGTAGACGTGATATGACTATAGAAAGCTGGTATGGGTGTTGTTTCCGATCAAATTTGGCTTAATAACGTGTTTCAATCCAAAACAGTGGACACAAGTTTTCACGGGTTCAAGTTAATTTGACACGAGTTTGAGGCGTGTAATGTATGAGTTTTGAGTGTGTTGCACTACAGAGATGCGTGAAGAAGATAAATAAGGAAGGTTGACAGGTGAGAACGCGTGGAAGATCAAAAAATGGAAATTTTGGCCGTGGAGAATAATATTGATAAATGAAGATTATTTGGGAGATATGACCGGATTAAAGAAGGATTAGGAGTATAAATAGATTGCTCCAGGTACAAGGAAGGGGTGTCGAGAGTTGGGAGCAGTTAGGAAGAACCAGAAAGTCAAGAAATCAAGTGGAAGAAAAACTCTATTTTCTGCTGTTGTGAAGAACACGAAGAACATAAGACGCACGCCGAACCGTCGTTTTACAACAGTGACAACGACAATTTCTTGTGGGTCGTGTTGCTACAGTGACAACAACACTTCAGTTTTATCGTTCTCTGTAACAACTCGGTTTGTAACAAATAAAAGTGTTACAAACCCGGTTTTATTGTTTTTCTCCATTTCATTATTGTGAACACCATTTTTGAGCAATAAAGATGAATTTGGAGCGTGTTTCCATGATGATGAGCTAATTCTCGCGTAACCAAGGCACGGAGGAAGCTATTTATGCATGAATAATTGGTAACTATTCTATTTTTCTCTAATTTGTATTTTATAATTCACTCAATCACTACTTTGTAGAATTTTAATTGTTTGCATTATTTTCTTAATTAGTTGTGATTCAATTAGATAGGTTATACTTTGTTTAGATAATCTATGCATAGGGAATACAATTAATGTTTGAGAATATGCCTGATTATTTGTGAATTAAGAAATAAGAGATTTAAAAGATAATTAGAGTTTTGGAATTTTTACCATCATTCATTCATGTGTAATAGTGGAATCTAGTGTCTTGGTTATTTTCAATCTTGAAATCAAATTTTGAATTAAATTTTCTATATTCGTAGTTTAAATAAGTCTAAAATCAATTGCTTTCACAAGTCTCAACGAACCTTATACTACGACAAAGTTGAAATCACATCATAAGCCCATCAAGTAAAATGAGTTAAGATTGACTCATGGCTTGGAAGAACATGTTGTTTTTCCATTACATTAAAGCGTAACAGTTTGAAATAACAATGAGGCATGTTGATTTCAAAGGCGCGTGAAGAGGATGTCTTGTCCAAAGTAACGGTGGGATGTCCCGGGTAGTCCTAAGTCATGACTATACAAAAGTCATGCATTTCAATCCAGGTGTGTCAATAATGCAAGCAAAGAACATCAATTTGTTGGTTATTTGGCATACAAATGATGCAAATCTGAGAAGGTAAAGCTTGCTATATGATTTGGGGGCCAAATCTAGTAAAAGGGCTGATGTTTTCAAAGTGTAGTAAAGGCTATATGTTGTGGCGCATACCAAGAGTGGTATGAAATCATAGGAAGCATACCTTAATGCATGGCATGATTTGGCGTAGGCGCATATGATTGAAGAATGATGCCAAGTCCCTAGCCTTTCAAGAAAACCGTGGCTTAAATTTGCAAGACAACATAAAAGGTGGCAGTTGAAAAGCAGATTGGCGGTTAGGAAAACTACCTGTGGACACGTGGTTGTCTGTAGGATGTACAAGCGGTTACACTTTGGCCTGATCCTAGTAGTATAAATAGTCTAGGAATCAATAATGTTGGTGATGTTCAATTAACAGAAGAACCACTGATTTGTAGAGATAGGCATTCACCAAGAGGGTGAATGGCCTGTTTTTGTCCATGTGATGGACAAGTATTGTAATGTTCCTTTAATGCAATAAAATGGGTTTACTGTGTTATATATATATCATATTGCTGATCTTATGAAGTTGTCAAATTGGTTTTATGCATGGCAAACCTCTTATGCTTATGGGGGCATAAAGAGTTAAAGAGAAATAAGATGAAGACTCTGTTGTGTATTGCCTTAAGAGTGAAGGCAGATGCATACTTTGATGCAAGTATGCACAGGGGCAGAGCTACATGCAGGCTTCCCCTTGCTGAAGCCACCCCCCCAATCCAACAAAATACACTTTTTTGATTACCGAATTCTGTTGGGCCAAAATTTAATGTATTATTTTTAGGCTTAAGCCCGTGGTAAAAAGGTGGTCAAGCCCGGGATATCTAACATTTCCAGTTCCGCCACTGAGTATGCAACGCTGAGTATGAAAATACGAGGGTACCCAAACACACCACAATCTTTAAATTATCCACCTATAAGTCCTCTTACCGAAAGTGATTGTCTATGGAAAAAGTCGAGACAATACGACAAATTGGTATTCACACTTTGTGTGATCGTTTATGGATACGAGATCGAGACAATACAACAATCAAAGTGTGATTACTTGATAATAGATTCAGACTTAACCAAACTCTATAGGATCACTATCAAGTAATATGGAGTTAACGTTTGTGTATTTTACTTTTAATTATAATAAACAATTATAATTACGGAAATAGAAAAGTAAAAGACACAACAAGATTTTGTTAACGAGGAAACAACAAATGCAGAAAAACCCCGGGGACCAAGTTCAGAATTGAATACTCTCAGAATTAAGCCGCTATACAAAATCTAAACGAATTTCGTATAGTTGAGACCAAGCATCTAAACCTAGTTCACCTAGTTTCTTCAGTATCCCCGCGCTTCCGACATTCAATAAGTGCACGCACTGGAACAATTCCTTTGGATCATATTCCAAACAGTAAAGGAACAACAAATCTGTTTGGTAACAACTCTCTTGATTCTTTCAGATGAAGATATCTCAAGTCATATGCAAAGGCTCTTCCGTTTAAACTAATAAACTCCTTTGCCTGGTTAGATCAATCTATCCAATAACTACCGAAGTAGAAGAGTTTGGATTTGCAATCAATCAATATAGAATCCAACAAGAAACTATAAGGCGATCCCGATCTCACGCAACTAATCAATCGAATAAATCCGATTCTAGTTGGATCCCAGCCGATCAAGGTTTGTGCTACACAAATATATGAGAAACCGATAAGAAATCTTTGTTGTCTTCAAATCTTCTTTAATCTTCAATTAAACCTGCACAATACCACTTGAATCTCTTGTGATCAATCACGCACGGAGCGGAGTCTGTTAACAATGGATTATCACAAGACGTCTTTAGATCTACAAACATTTCTAAAGATTACGTCGACACTTCGATCTAGTTTTAGTGAATCTTATATCAGAAGAGAAGATTCTCAAGAATAAACAAACTAGGTGCAATCAAATTTCAACAACCGTTAGTCAATCAAATCAATCAAAAACTAATAAACTGCAACTATCTAGTTTCCCACCAACGGTACTCGTAGAGCTTTTTGATCCCACAGAAGTTTTTAAATGAGCGGTCGTAAGAGATTTCGCCTAATTAGGGTACTTTCCTCTCCGGATAGACGGCTCCACCAGAAACAACAAAAAGATGAAGTTTGCCTGGCTCTTAGGATAGTTTGCTAGAAATGCAAACTTGGGTATTTATAGACCAAGGATGTTTGGACACCAGGGAATTCCCAAAACTGAATATTCTCAAGATATGCAATAAATGCCCAAATCGGTTTTCATAATTCCTGGAAATGCTTTGTCCAATATTTTCCGAAATCTCTCAATAGAAAATCTCCAATTAGTAAATGCAGATTACTAATTTTTTATTCTCTAGAGATATGCATTTAATTGCTGGTAACTAAAGCATATAAAACTAACAACCTTAATTAAAAGATTCTTAATTTATATCGGACCGGGATCTCCTTGAGTAATTAAGGAATATCTTTGAACAATAAAAGATAAGAGTTACTGTTCGTGTTCAAAGTATGTTGACATCTTTGGTAAATCCTCTTTCATATATACAATCTTGGAATCGATTATACCACACTTCCAAACAAGTTTAGAATTGGTTCATCTGTATTCCAAGACAACTATGTGATTGATCAAATATCAAAACACAATCATGGGTTCAAACGGTTCTACCAATACCTAGGATCGGTTCTACCTCAATATGGATTACTTGTGATCGAACACACAAGTTACCAGGACTGGTTACATCAGTTACTAGGATCGGTTACGTCAATTACCAGGACCGGTTAACATATACTCATGGTATTGCTTGTGATCGGTTACACCAGTTACCAGGATCGGTTACACCAATTACCAGAACCGGTTACACCAATTACAAGGATCGATTACACAACTCTTTTGTGATCGATCACACCAATTACTAGGATCGGTCACACCAATTACAAATATCGATCATACCATCTTAGGTGATTACTTAGGATCGGTTACACTAATTAATAAAAACCAGTCATACCAAATCATAAGTTGATGCGTGTCGTGAGTGCAATCAAATTAAATCGTTTATTTCCACACAATTAACTGGTAATATAATGGAAGCAAGGATCATTCCCACGAAGAGAAGGGAGTTTAGTTGTCAAAAAGGTCACAATTGGGGGGTTTTGTTTTAGATTGTAAACAAAGTAAATAAAGCAATTGAAATTGAGTTACAAGCAATAGGGAGAGAGATGATCAAGGAATCCTTCTTCGTAACTAAATATTCATCAAAGTAGTATATTCATCCATTCATTATTATTCATAGATTATCACCAACCGTAAGATAACAGGTACGCTTAGCTATCTCCAAAATCCCTTAAGCCACTGGACAACAGGTACGCTTAGTCGCCAGAGTCTATTCGTATGAACCACCTTGAGGTACGCTTACAAGATGTAATTCAGTCGAATGCTTTATGGTCTGTGAATTTAGGTTTAATCCTAGTAGTTAGACTCAGTACGCTCGGTCTACTTGCTAGTATTATGTTTACACGCGATATCTTTACGGAATCCCTCCGCAAGGTCTCACGTTTTCTACTTGTGTAAGGAATTATTCAACAATTACGGATATCCTAACCCTCACTAGCATTAGATTGAGTTAACAAATATATTCAGTTGGCCACCTAAATAATCTATCAATCAATCATATTCATTATTAATAATAAACACAAACGATAATAATATGAAGAAATAAAAACAGATTCATATACTAAATCAAATCATATATAGTACTTAGAATTCATCCTCAATCAAGTATGGGTTTAGCTACTCATGGATGTAGCTGCATCCATGTTGTACAATTGATAAACTAAAGAAGAAATCGTTACGATTGATGAGAACCGCTCCGAATCCTAGCTTTTCTTCCGTTATGTTGTTCCTCTCCTCCAAGACTTGCAAAATAATGTAAAAGATATCTTCTTAATGTTTGGGAGGTGTCTTTATATAGTTCTCACGAAATTAGGTCTTCAAAATCCTTTTGGGCCCGTATATTATCGAAAACGGGGTCAAAAACGCGTCAAAAGTGTCCCAGGAAGTTGTCAGGTTCGGCTCAAACGTGTATGGACTTCTTTGGCCGAACCTGACAAGTTATTTTTTCTCCAGATGAGTGTCAGGTTCGGTTCAAAAGTGGTGGAGAGTTGAGGTTCGGCTAGCTCTCTTTCAGCCGAACATTCTCCTGTAACTTCTTGTATTTTCGTCCAAAACTTGCTCCAATTTTCGGCTTACTTCATGGTTTCTCTTATTATCCGAACCCTCTCCTGGATACTTTGTTCAAAACTCATTTGTAGGTTCGGCTTAGGTTATTGGATCATCTTATAGCCGAACATTTATACTTCAACTCTTCCGAAAACTTGATTTTTATGTTGCAGGTTCGGCTAACTCGAGTTGATGGGGTTATCAGCCGAACCTCTCTATGTAGACTTCAAATCTTCCAATCTCGTTTTGCCCACAACTTCTTTGTTCGATGTCGGAATGACCTCATTCTTTTTTGCGTTCTTTTCGTAATTGAATTCTCTTCAAGATAGAGGTGGAAAAGTTTGGATTTGAACACATTTCTTTTGGTCCTCTTTGTAAACTCCATTCTTTAGCACTTTTGTAGCAATTTCCACTCCTTTTGGATGATTCACCTAAATAAACAAATAAAAGAGAAAACAAGAGTAATACAACATAGAATGCAAGAAATATAGCTAAAACGAGTATGGAATGGACACTAAAATCATGTAAATTAAGCACTTATCAAATTCCCACATACTTAGCTTTTGCTAGTCCTCGAGCAAACTACTTATGCAAAAGTACAACAACTCCATGTCGTTGAGAAAACGGATGCACTTAGCTAATGCAACATGGCTTTAAACCCCTAGGTGTCCTTAGTGGACGAGTTATAGTCTCGTGGTGGCTTACGAGAGGTATACCCACAAAACCTACTCCAACTTCAAAGCGTTCCAGCGTCCCAAGTATCCAAAGAGCTATGAGGACATAGAGTTCTGCATGCTAGTAATAAGAAGTTAGAAATACCAAAGAACATATTCTCATTCTTAAATGTTGAGTGAGAAATAACCACACCATAATGAGAGAATGCGTGTTTGAGAGCGATCAATAAGCATTTTGCCTCGACTTCTGCCTCACTTAAAAGGATTTTATGATAATTTCACTCAATAAGACGGCTTTTTTATGGGTCTCACATGTGTGCAGGTAGGAAAGAAGAAAGAAATCCTACACACGTTGAATAGTGGGAAGGAAACCTTCCGAATTAAATCTGGAGACCCCACAAGATCGTGGGAAATAAAAATATTTTTCTGATGATCTCTAAGAAAGGAAATCAACCATTATTGCGAGGATGAGAGTACTTACCACCTTCACATTCGATTGCAATGATGATAACACCACTCTCACATCATACAATAGAAACGTCTTCCTTCGGCTCGTTTTCTTCATCTTCTTGGTCTTCGGTCTTCAACTGTTGATGATAAAAATAATGAACTTCATAAAACTTTGACAATTTGTAACTCTTTTCCTCAAATTCCTTGTTGCTTGAAACTTCTTTATATATTTTTCTTCCCCATGGCCTTATTGAACAAATAACAACCTAAATGCAAATCTTCTTTTTTTTGTGAAGAGATTGCAACTAAAATAATAAAAATAAAATATTAAAATGGCCATGAAAGAAGTACTTTACCACTTGAATCTTCACAACTTGTATCGTCTTCGTATCATAAACTTCAATAACTCTCATCTTTTGATTTTCCTCGCTCTTGTAAATAAGTCTTCATACTTGGATTTAGAATTCTACCCCTTATATGTAAGTCTTCAACATGTATATAAAAATATGCTCATTGTATGTTTCTTTACTTGGATATGTATTTTTGCTTTTCCTTGAATTGTTGCTTGTAAACCTTAAACGTCTTCAACTTTCCTTGTAGATTTTGATGTCGCTCCACTTGTTGATGATGATGGTGTTTCTATGGACCTGTTGTTGGCGAGAAAGAGAATGGTGCTAACTGCAAATCAAACTACAAGAAGGTGGCTTTCATCTATAGGCATCACCCTCATGATTGACAAAATTAGCACTCAAGAGATCAAAGAATAGTGATTCTATTGGTGGGAGGTTGGGTAGCTCACCATTCTACCCGGAATTAACGTACGGTGACACACACTCAAAAGAAAGCTCTTTGGTCAACTACAAAAAAAAATCTGGTCTGGTGCCTCAGTTGATATGAAAATAGGTAGTCTCCACTAATGATTGATCAACAAATCTAATAATGCATTTCTCTCTGCTCCTCATTTGCATCACCGACATGATTAAATCCATTATTTAACACTCTAACAAACAAGAAATCCAACGTAGTTCCCTAACACTTCTAAGTTCAGTTATGTCGGTCAGAATCTCTATGTAAACATACCTAGAAGTATGCTAGTGACTCTAAAATCTCTACAAGTTGGAGGTTTTTTTGCATTTTTTTTGAAAAACTCTATATGCAAAATATCCAAACACTCCCCCACACTTAAACTTTGCATTGTCCTCAATGTAATTGACTCATCCTAAGTAAAATCAAGGTGGGAAATCAAAATATGATATGAAAACGAAGAAAAATAAATAAGATAAAGATAGAAATACAAAACCGATGGGTTGCATCCCACGTAGCGCTTAGTTTAACGTCCTCGACCCGACTTGGCATTCTCCAAACTACTCCTCCAGAGGGCGTAAATCACTAAGTCCAATCACATCAACATTCTCCGTAGAGAAGTTTTCATAATAAGGCTTTAATCTATGTCCGTTGACTTTTGAAATTATTCCAGTTTTCATGCTAGTGATCTCAACTGCACCATAAGGAAAAACATTAGTAACAACATATGGTCCAATCCATCTGGACCTTAGCTTACCAGGAAATAATCGAAGACGAGTATTAAATAAAAGAACTTTTTGTCCCACAACAAAACTTTTCCAAGAAATCATCTTGTCATGGAAAAACTTCGTCTTTTCCTTGTAAATACGAGAACTCTCGTAAGCATCAGTACGTATCTCCTCTAGCTCATTGAGTTGTAACTTTCTATGTTTCCCCGCATTATCATAATCCATGTTGCACATATTTATCGCCCAATAAGCCTTGTGCTCAAGTTCAACCGGAAGATGACAAGCTTTGCCATAAACCAACCGATATGGAGACATACCAATCGGTGTTTTGTATGCCGTTCTATACGCCCAAAGTGCATCGTTTAGTCTAAAACTCCAATCTTTCCGTGTTGTGTTAATGGTTTTCTCCAAGATGGACTTGATCTCACGATTTCAAATTTCAGCTTGCCCACTAGTTTGTGGGTGATAGGGTGTACCGACCTTGTGAGTTATGTTGTACTTCTTGAGAAGATCATGGAAGGATTTCTTGAAGTGCGAGACTCCATCACTGATAACCACTCTTGGTGTACCATGACTAGAAAAAATATATTCCTTCACAAACTCACAAACAACTTGGGAATCATTAGTAGGAGTGGCTTTAGCTTCCACCTGTTTTGAAACATAATCCACAGCAAGAAAGTATATAAAATTTTCCATTTGAATTGACAAAAGGACTCATAAAATCAATTCCCCACATATCGAAAATCTCCACAGCAAGAATCGGTGTGAGTGGAATTTGATTTCGAGCACTTAGATTGCCCGTTCGTTGACATCTATCACAAGATTTAAAAAAAATATATGCATCCTCAAATAAGGTGGGCCAATAAAATCCACTCTCAAGAACTTTGAGAGCGGTATGTTTAGAACCAAAATGACCACCACATGCATAAGTATGGCAAAAAGTAAGGATGGATTGAAATTCAGAGTTAGGTACGCACCTGCGGATTATTTGATCGGAACCATATTTCCATAAGTAGGGATCATCCCACACATACTGCTTGGCTATCTTCTTAAGCTTAAGCTTTTGAAAATTAGACATTGTACTAGGTACTTGCCTTGTAACCAAGTAGTTCACTATATCATCGTACCAAGGTGTTGAATCTTCAATTGAGAAAAGTTGTTCGTCTGGAAAACGATCTTGTAAAGGAAGTTCTTTTTCGGAAACAACAAGTCTACTAAGATGATCTGCAACAGTATTCTCAACACCTCTCTTATCCTTGATTTCATAATCAAGTTCTTGCAACAACAATATCCACCGTATCAGTCTTGGCTTAGCTTCTTTCTTCTTAAGTAGGTACCTAAGTGCTGCATGATCGGAATATACAACCACTTTTGCACCCACCAAATACGATCTAAATTTTTCTAGTGCAAACACTATAGCCAACAACTCTTTCTCGGTGGTAGAATAGTTAATTTGAGCATCGTTTAGGGTCCTAGATGCATAATAAATTACATGGGACAGCTTGTCCACTCTTTGACCCAAAACATCTCCAGCCGCGTAGTCACTTGCATCGCACATCAATTCAAATGGCAAACTCCAATCCGGTGAAATGATAATCGGCGCAGTTATTAACAATTCTTTCAATTTGTTAAAGGATTCTTTGCACTCCTTGTTGAAGTCAAAAGCAACCTCTTTTTGCAATAATTTGCACATTGGCATTGAGATTTTGGAGAAATCTTTGATAAACCTCCTTTAAAAACCTGCATGACCAAGAAACGAGCGAATCTCTCTCACCGAAGAGGGGTATTATAAGTTCCTTATTAGGTCTATCTCTGCTTTGTCGACTTCGAGCCCTCGAGAGGACACTATGTGACCTAGCACATACCATGGTTTACCATAAAATGACATTTCTCCCAATTTAAAACAAGATTAGTGTCTATGCATCTTTTTAGCACAAGTTCAAGATTTTGTAAACAAATATCAAATGAATTGCCATAAACACTAAAATCATCCATAAATACCTCAATGATGCGTTCCACGTAGTCATAAAACATACTAACCATACATCTCTGAAAAGTGGCGGGCGCATTGCAAAGACCAAACAGCATCCGTCTATAAGCAAACGTACCAAAAGGACAAGTAAAAGTGGTCTTCTCTTGATCCCCGGTGCAATAACAATCTGATTGTACCCCGAATAACCATCCAAAAAGCAACAATGTGAATGTCCCGCTAACCTCTCTAGCATTTGATCAATGAAAGGCAAATGAACGTGATCCTTTCTAGTTGCGGCATTAAGCTTTCTGTAATCTATGCACACTCTCCATCCTGTTTGAACTCTTGTAGGAACAAGTTCGTCATCTTGATTTCTAACAACAGTGACACCCGATTTCTTAGGCACCACTTGTACCGGACTAACCCATATGCAGTCAGAAATTGGGTAAATTACCCCCACACTTAGTAATTTGAGGATCTCTTTCTTTACGACCTCTATCATTGGGGGATTAAGCCTACGCTTAGCATCACGTACCGTCTTGCTATCATCTTCCATAAGGATTCTATGCATGCACATTGATGGACTAATGCCTTTGATGTCAGTAATAGTCCAACCAATGGCCGTCTTGTGCTCTTTTAGAACCCGAAGTAGATGTTCTTCTTGTATGGCAGTGAGGTTCTTTGCAACAATCACCGGAAGCTCCTCTTTATCTCCTAAGTAAGCATACTTTAAGTGATCTGGAAGAGGCTTCAATTCTAGTTTAGGTTCCTGTATAATAGAAGGTAAAGGAACCTCATTAGTCACAGGTAAAGAAATATAAGAGATATTACCCGTTTTAGCTTCTTGTAATGCTGTTAAAGCACAACACATCTCCACTAGCTCTTTGACTAAATCGACGTCCAAATTCGGCTTCCCATGAACGTCCAAATCAATGTTATTTTGCAACACAACTCCAAGTTCATCTTCATTGCTCAAATCAAACATTTGTTGTGCTAACGAATCAATAACATCAATAGAGAAAGCGGAGTGCACATCACTAGGATAACGCATGGCCTCAAATATGTTGAAGAGAATGATCTCCTTATTAAATTCTATAGTGAGTGTACCATTGTCCACATCAATCTTCGTCTTTGCAGTTTTCATAAACGGTCTCCCAAGAAGTAACGAAGTAGATGAACAATTATCTCCATTTTGCGTATCCACAATGTAGAAATCAATCGGAAAGATTAACTGATTCACTTGAACTAACACATCCTCCATGAATCCCTTCGGATATATATTGGACTTGTTTGCCAATTGAATAGTAAACTTTGCCTCTTTCAAAGGTCCAAGATTCAAAGAATCATAAACATCGGCTGACATAAAACTTATGGATGCTCCCAAATCAAGCAAAGCACACTCAAATCGTCGGTTACCAATAGTAATTGGCACTGTGAAGCCACCCGGATACTTAAACTTTGCAGGCATCTTCTTTAGTAACGTAGCTGTAGCACTTTCGCCCACCGGAGTAATTTGATTAGCAATCAACCTATCCTTCCTTGTACACAAATCTTTCAAAACCTTGGCATACCTGGGTACGGTTCTGATGGCCTCAATAAATGGAATGTTGATTTGTATCTTACTGAAAATATCCATGATTTCCTTGTCTTGAGCTTGCTTCTTTGATTTGGAAAAACGACTAGGGAAAGGAGGTGGTGTGGTAAAAGTGGGGACCGTGTCCTTAGGTTGACCGGTTGAGGTTGGCTTTTCCTTTGGGATGGTTTCTACCTCTACTTCCTTTTCGATGTCGTTACTAATCTCCTCTTGTTGTTTCGCCCCTTCAACTTTCCTCCCACTTCTTAGAGTTACCGCATTAGCGTGCTCTATTGGGTTCACAAAATGTTGTGATGTAATTTTGTTGATTTTTGTGCTTTTAGCAAATTCACATCCGTAGCCAATTGTCCCATCTGCATCCTTAAGTCCTTAATGGCCATTTCATGTTGCTGGTGATTTTGTTGAACCGTTTCCTTTAGACTCTGTGTTGTAGATACGACACCCTGCATGCTTTGCATTAGCATGTTGAACTTATCATCGATAGAAGTCCCCTGCTCTTTAACTTGTTGTGGTTGCTGAAAGTATTGTTGAAAACCTCCTTGTCTTGCATATGGATTAGGAGTTGCTGCTTGCTTGTTAGCATAACTGAAATTAGGATGATCTTTCCAACCAGGGTTATAAGTATTTGAGTATGGATCATACCTTGGCCTCTGATTAGGGAATAAAGCATTTACCTCGGCCTCTTCTTCATATGGTGGAGCAACTACCGAAGCTATATGATGAATTGCCTTTTCAATGGTGTTTAACCGGTGCTCTGTATTTGGAGATTCTCCCATCTCGCTAACTCTTCTAACATTTGAGTCGTTCCTTGTATAAAATTGTTGTGCATTTGAGGCCATACTCTCAATCAGACTAATTGCTTGCGAGATTGTCTTCTCAGTGAGTGAACCACCGGATGCTGCATCAATCAAATTCCTCTGTTCTGGAAGTAATCCTTCGTAGAAGTATTGAATGATAAGTGTTGAGGATATATTGTGGTGAGGGAAACTCGCCAGCAACCTCTTGTATCTCTCCCAGTATTCATAAAGAGATTCTCCAGTAATCTGTAAAATACCACTAATCTCTTTACGAGCAGCGACCGCTTTAGAAGCAGGAAAGTACTTCTCCAGAAATAGCTTTTTCATCTCAGTCCATGTTGCAACACTCCATGAAGGAAGATGATACAACCATTCTTCTCCTAAGTCCATTAATGGGAACAGAAAAGTTTGTAGCATAGCCATATCTCTGTCTTCGGTTCCTTGCCTTAGACTTGTCATCTTGTGTTGAAATACTTGAAGATGATGGTTCGGATCTTCACCGGGATGTCCCTTGAACTTCGGTAGATGATGAAGTAGCTCCACTGGGTTAGTGATTGTAATTCACAGTGGTTGCGAATCTAAGCATGAAGATGTAAACTCTCCTAACTTCCTCTCCGCAAGTGGAGGTGGTGGAGGATTTTCATTTTCGTTCACCATTGTTGATGTAGATGGTTCTTTTTGCAACTTTGGATGTGCTTGTAGTACCGTTCCCTTGCGAGTTTGAATTCCACACCTTGGGTAATTCCAATCCTTCGATGCCAGAGATTAAGTACCTAAAAAAAACCTAGAAAACAAAGTTAAAAACTAAAAACAAAATCTAAAAACAAAATAAAACTAAAAGAAACAACTAAAGCTACCGACTGCTCCCCGGCAGCGGCGCCAAAATTTGATGCGTGTCGTGAGTGCAATCAAATTAACTCACTTATTTCCATACAATTAACTGGTAATATAATGGAAGCAAGGATCGTTCCCACGAAGAGCAGGGAGTTTAGTTGTCAAAAAGGTCACAATTAGGGGGTTTTGTTTTAGATTGTAAACAAAGTAAATAAAGCAATTGAAATTGAGTTGCAAGCAATAGGGAGAGAGATGATCGAGGAATACTTCTTCGTAACTAAATATTCATCAAAGTAGTATATTCATTCATTCATTATTAATCATAGATTATCACCAACCGTAAGATAACAGGTACGCTTAGCTATCTCCAAAATCCCTTAAGCCACTGGACAACAGGTACGCTTAGTCGCCAGAGTCTATTCGTATGAACCACCTTGAGGTACGCTTACAAGATTTAATTCAGTCGAATGCTTTATGGTCTGTGAATTTAGGTTTAATCCTAGTAGTTAGACTCAGTACGCTCGGTCTACTTGCTAGTATTATGTTTACATGCGATTGCTTTACGGAATCCCTCCGCAAGGTCTCACGTTTTCTACTTGTGTAAGGAATTATTCAACAATTATAGATATCCTAACCCTCACTAGCATTAGATTTAGTTAACAAATATATTCAGTTGGCCACCTAAATAATCTATCAATCAATCATATTCATTATTAATAATAAACACAAACGATAATCATATGAAGAAATCAAAACAGATTCATATACTAAATCAAATCATATATAGTACTTAGAATTCATCCTCAATCAAGTATGGGTTTAGCTACTCATGGATGTAGCAGCATCCATGTTATACAATTGATAAACTAGAGAAGAAATCGTTACGATTGATGAGAACCGCTCTGAACCCTAGCTTTTCCTCCGTTATGTTGTTCCTCTCCTCCAAGACTTGCAAAATAATGTAAAAGATATCTTCTTAATGTTTGGGAGGTTTCTTTATATAGTGCTCACGAAATTAGGTCTTCAAAATCCTTCCGGGCCCGTATATTATCGAAAACGGGGTCAAAAACGCGTCAAAAGTGTCCCAGGAAGTTGTCAGGTTCGGCTCAAACGTGTATGGACTTCTTTGGCCAAACCTGACAAGTTATTATTGCTCCAGATGAGTGTTAGGTTCGGCTCAAAAGTGGTGGAGAGTTATCAGCCGAACCTCAGGTTCGGCTAGCTCTTTTTTAGCCGAAAATTTTCCTGTAACTTCTTGTATTTTCGTCCAAAACTTGCTCCAATTTTCGGCTTACTTCATGGTTTCTCTTATTAGCCGAACCCTCTCCTGGATACTTTGTTCAAAACTCATTTGTAGGTTCGGCTTAGGTCATTGGATCATCTTATAGCCGAACATTTATACTTCAACTTTTTCGAAAACTTGATTTTTATGTTGCAGGTTCGGCTAACTCGAGCTGATGGAGTTATCAGCCGAACCTCTCTTTGTAGACTTCAAATCTTCCAATCTCGTTTTGCTCACAACTTCTTCGTCCGATATCGGAATGACCTCATTCTTTTTTGCGTTCTTTTCGTAATTGAATTCTCTTCAAGATAGAGGTGAAAAAGTTTGGATTTGAACACATTTCTTTTGGTCCTCTTTGTAAACTCCATTCTTTAGCACTTTTGTAGCAATTTCCACTCCTTTTGGATGATTCACCTAAATAAACAAATAAAAGAGAAAACAAGAGCAATACAACATAGAATGCAATAAATATAGCTAAAAGAAGTATGGAATGGACACTAAAATCATGTAAATTAAGCACTTATCATAAGTCAGGCACTGTGATTAGTTATACCAAGATACATAACAAGTTATGATCGGTTCTACTAACTCACACATATTGGTAATCCAAAGATATGCAATGAATAACAATACCAATAAGCCTAGCGATTTCCCTTTCGATTTATAAAAAAAGTTAATGAATGTACTTCCTTTAAATAAATGTACATATTGTTTCCTAGGATGAAATCTTCACCTTTACCCATACACATAATCACAATATCATTCATATGATTATGTCGATGTCATATATACGAAGTTCAAAAGATAAGCGTTAAACTTCGTATCTTAATTCCTTAACACTATGATCATGTGATCATATCTAACTACTAGAGTATAATTATTCACGGCTTCGCAGTTATGTTTTCAATATAGCACGACTTGAAAGATACGTTAGGAATGAAACCGTTCAAGTCAATATTACTAACCTCAAGAGGAAGGATGATGTCGTCGTTGTAGCTCGTTACTTCTTTACATTCTTCAGGTTTTCGAGTAATACTTGTATGTCTCATAATCCTAGACTTTCTAGTCTAACCTATATGAAGTTGTCTCTAGTACATAATCAAGCGACTCTTAGATGAGTTTTGATTCACTAAAATATGACAACCAAGCTTGACATACCAACGCTTGGTGGGTTCAACCGAGCTATGCTCTAACAATCTCCCCCTTTGTCAATTTTAGTAACAAAACTCTTAATACATATGGATAAACAAATTACAAGAATCCATTAAACATACGCTTGATTCCAAGTTTCAACAGCACAATAACCTGCATATATTCAATTAATAAATGCCGATATTGACATTTTAATTACAAATCTTATACTCCCCCTAAAGGTAAGATAGGTATATTTTCAATCCAAACATCTTTGTTATTTCTCTTTTGTAGTCCAAATAACTACAATAGCAGTATGATATGTTGCTCCCCCTTAGTCAATGCTTTACTCTTTCGTTAGATATAACGTTTAAGCACAATTGTGATTTCCTTAGTGATTACAAATCACTTGTTTACTCCATATATTTCTTCCCCTTTTTGTCACAAAATGACAAAGGTTCGAGCAAATAAAGGTCAAACCGAAAGGATCTTACAAATCTAATAGACTTGTACAACCTATAAGAGTTAAGCACGAAGCAAGGATCTACACGTAATTTGGTTTTAATATGTTATCAAGGAAACAATTTCCCGAAGCAATTTTCCCTAATAGTTTAATAAATTGACTAAGAAACTTAGTTCCCTTGCTAAACCGATTGTACACATACAATCTCTTATTTTGATAAGACCAAAATAAATATCAGAATTAACTTTATTTTTCTCATCAGGTTCTAATTATTCAGACAATAACTTAGACCTTTCACTTTAGACAAGACAAGTACTAGGTTAGTTAACTAGTATTTATTGTCAAGGCATTCGATTAGACTTGAATAACCGAATCCTTCAATTTGATAAGTCTAACTAAGATCAGAATTAACTTAGTTTCTCTTATCCGGAATCGACTTGGACTAAATAAATGATCTCGTATTTCGTTAAGCCATAAACAATACATACAAACCAAATAAATTCACTTGTACAATTATTTCTCTTAACCGGAAGCAATTGAAACAAACATAGACACTATGGCGCCGCAATTGCACTGAAATTTCGTTAAGCAAAAACACTTGATATCAAACAATAAAGAAGATACCAAACAATAAGCCAAATCAATTGACACATTTTTTCTTAACTGGAAACAATTGAATCACACACACACACATCCATACACACATAATGGAATATATATCAATTATACCAAAATTTTGTTAAGCAAAAGTAAAATATATGCAATATAAGCAGGCTTTTCTTAAACATGAAAACGATTAACTAACAAATTCGTTACCTCAGATTCTGCATCCTCTTATCCCCATAAAGATATATCATTAAGCACAAGTTCAAGTAAGAACTCCCCCCCAGTATGTTGTCATCCTTTCGTAAGAACAAAAGAGCAACAACAAAGAGCAACCTTTACTAGAGAAAGGTTGAATCGATTTTAACTAATGCGTGCCAATAGCAAGAGTTGAAAACCCGAAAATCATATGTTTATGGTAAACACAAATTTATTCAACACATTGTGACTTTTTACATATGAGTCTTAATCGGAACACCTTATGATCCTTTGATAAAGCCTACCAATTTGGGATAGAACTTAATCCCGCTAAATCAAAAAGTCACACAAACCATAAGGGTTCACATCATATGAGATCGAATATTAAGGTTATGAAAACCGAAATCAGACATCCCATAAACACATAGCAATAATATAGACATTCAAGCACAGGCTATGTAATCTGAAACTATCACAAGAAAAATTATAAAATAATAATTTATTCATAAATAGTTGTTAGTTTTATTCAAAAATAGACCTTATACAATAATTGAAATAAATCAAAAAATGATGTCTATTTTTCGCAACTTAGTCCTACATATCAGTGCTAGAGGAAGACAGATAATTACTTTCAGTCTTCAGCTTGTGAATTTCTTCAAGTAGATAACCTTGTTGCTTGACCAGAATTACTTGCAGTTGAGAAGTTTTCGTAAAGGATTCTACAAGAACATGTGATTCTTTCTTTGATTGAACACAAAAGTGTGTCAATGCCTCAATACACTGATCTTTTTTCAGCTTATCTCTCTTTCCTTCTTGCTAAGCCAATCTCTCTTTTTGATTTTCCTCTTGGGTTTCTCAACATCAATAGAAGGTGCAGACTTATTCTTAAGGAGATCTTTCAGATCAAGCACCTTATCAAGAGAAGACATCGCATCCTGACTCATAGTTCGGACAAGGAATGACCAAAAAAGGAGAAGGATCTTTTTATATTTTTCATACTTCCGAAAATATAATATTTCTATAAATACGAATATCTTAAATATATTTTCAATTACTAGATTTTGTTCCCATAATCTACACATAAGTGCCTTGATTTTTACTTCCTCACACACAGATTCGGCACACAAAGTAAGGATGTAATTTTAATACCGATTAAGTGGTATTAGTATGAGATTTTCTCTCATCATGGGATTTGGAACAACCATTGTATCTTTGATCTAGTATCGTATGAAAAACTCTTTTCTTGTTACCTCGAATTAACGAAGTATCTTGAGATTGATTGGAGTTGCACATACAACTTTTAGCACTTCTGTTCTTTGAGACAGTTTATGCTTTGTCTTATTTTTTCCCTTTACCATTAGATGATTTTTCAATATCGCAAGACATATCCATTTTTTAAATGGTTAAATCACCAATGGAGGAGGAGGGAATTAAATTGACAACTAATGCAATATTAGCTGTTTCCTTTTCTTCAGAATCATATGAATCAGAGGTCTCGTCTAGAGTTACAGCCAATGCCTTGCTCCCAGTGTATTTTCTAAGATTAGGACAGTCTTTATCCATATGACCAAAACCTTTACACTTAAAGCACTGAGGCTGATATTCATCATCTTCTTCCCGATCTTTCTTGTTCTTGACAGGAACTCGATCATGGGATCGAGACGATCGATGAGCATCTTTTATGAATCTCTTATTTCTTTTCTTTAAGAGATCTCGAAACTGTCTAGTGATTAATGATAATGATTGTTCAATTTCATCATCAGAAGTTTTGATAGTATGCTAGAGTCTGTAATTGCTTAATACAGTTTGGTGTTCAAATCTGGACAAGGTCCCGGGTTTTTTGGTATTTGCGGTTTCCTCATTAACAAAATTTTTGGTGTATGTGTTATTTATTTTTACGTATTATATTATTTATCTTTACAATTGAAATATCACAGGTTGTACGTAAATCAATTAAAGTAGATACGTCCATCATAATTATTGGATACGACTTGATTGATCTTGGATATTGATCTTTGGAATCGTCCAAGTACTCTCACGGTATAATCAGGTTCACGGACTTGTCTCCGCTTACATATTGATTATGAGAGAAGGAGATATACACTCTTCATATAATTCCTGATTGAGATTCATTAAGTTGTAACTCTCGGAATTGTATTTGAGTTTAGTCCATACAGGTTGCCTAAGAAAAAGTTGGTGGTGTATTTTGGTACCCCCGCATTTTCATAAATCACTACAAGCTATAATCATATTTATTCTACTTGTGTTCAAGGATTATTGCTCAAATCATCTATAGATATACATATGAGTTCTACCAATTTTCAACTTGACAAAACAAATACTCAAATCATGTTACAATACGCCAATCATGCAACTATATTTGCAGAGAATCATGAAAGATAAATATGAAACAAAACTAATCCATCAATCAAAGAGACATATATTGTGAAATCAATTTAATCCATAAACAAAAGAAAACTAGGTACACATGTTCAAGGAGTTCATAACAAGAACAAAGAGAAGAGGAAACATGTCTAAACCCTAGAACAAAATTAGAATAGAGATAATAGAATAGACAGCCTCTTTGTATGTATTATGAATGCATATATATCTTTCTTTGAATATCCCGAGACTTCCAAATATCCTAAATTCAACCATCAAACCATATTACCTAACTCAACCACAATGTCTAAATTAATCAACCTGAATTCATCTCCACACTCGGATTCTCCAATTCAACCACCACGAGCTCAATCTAACTATCATTAACACTGCAGATAACCACCATAATATCACCATTTCTTTCATTTCAAATTCCAAACAAACCCATATCATTTTTTCATTCTTATGCAGTAAATTTGATATTCAAGCAAACCCCAAAATGTAATCACCAAGACCATCATCAAACAGCCTCGAACCCTAATTACACTAAGGACCCCTAAATTCACAATTCATTCTCACCAATATCAAACCAAACTCGATTGAGTTTAACCCATCTTCAATTAACCCTAGCACAACTCAAATACTGTCTCAATCCCCTCCATCGATCACCACAAACGATATGGCATCAAGTTCTTCAGCTAATCTTACTCGAACCTAGCATACAATAAACCCATATCAGACTTAAGTTTGTCGGCGTCATCTTGGTAGAGAAGCTGGTTCCTCTCTGTAGTATAAAATTAGTAAATAATAGAAATAGAAATTGGTCAATAAGCTTGCCCTAATTTTTAGGTTATAGACATGGGAAAAGATCTAGGCACCCAGACCGATGGATATGAGCTTCCCAATTAATATTTTTCATATCTTTTCTAGGGAACTGACGATCTTAATCATTGATTTTGCTCGTAACCTTCTCATATGACATCGGAATGACCTCATTCTTTCGCCACTGGCTTTGTCTTTTCATTCTCTTCAAGATGATGAGAAGAAATCCTGGATTTGAGCGAGTTCCGCTTCTTTTTAATCCACTGACTCCAAAACACTTATAAAACTCAAAAGCAAACATAAGTTACATAATTTATAAGAAAACTCGCAAAGAAAGCATAAACAATATATAAATATCAAGGTGCTTAAGACACCTATCATTAGGACAACTCAAGGATCAAGAAGATTACTTAAATTTAATTAGAACCGCCTTGTAACCCAGGAAAACATGCCAAAGATGTATGGTTATTCAAACTCCTATGAGCTTATCCTGTTTCTCTTCAACTTTATTTGATTCAGATCATTCTAAATAGGTTTGCTAATACGGTAATTAGTTGCTTTTTGGAAGAATAGAAGCTGTCAAGAAACAATCTAAATAGACCCATCATACATTTTGTTTGCTAGATTCAATAGGTTTGATTTGGTTGAGTCAGCCTATTTGTGCTTTTTTTAATTTCCCTTCCAATTAAGTTTTTTTTTTTTAGTCTTTCTAGTGTATGCCAAGACCGATATAGACCATCAGTGAATGTGCTTATAAAAGAGATATTTAGGTCTTTTAATTAGTGACGAACCTAGAAGTTCTGTTTATGAAAACAAGGATCTCGAAGACTCTTATCTTGAGAATCCTTAGTGAGGACTATGAAATTTGTAACCTACAGTTTCACAAATAAATCTAGGTCTTTAAGGGATAACTCTAGCCGTAACTAGGACATATAAGTGGCATGATTAATTTCTAGTATACAACGAGTCCTTTGTTTATATTGATGGACATCTCTAGGTAGCTTACAAGCAAAGCTGATTTCGTGATTGTTTCTATGTTTACGAATTATTTATTTTTACCAATCAAGGGTAACTTTTCCATATAGTTTGATCATGTAAGCACGTGAGAAGTTTTCCTTGAATTATAGTGAAGAATGTGCAACTGCATATTAGTCGAAATAAGCATTGTGTGCCAAGTTATTAGCCCAATAACAATGGTTAAGTTGTTCGTGAACCTTCAAGCATAAATTGGAGTATAATAACTCTCAATACCGAAACAGTTCGTGAGCTGTCCAAACCAATTTGTGAATATTTTGTCGTCTCAGAGTTCAACAACATTTTGTATTGATAAGCTTGTGAATTTTCCGAAACATTCTATGTCGCAATTATAAAAAGTATACATAGACCTCTTAAAATCAACAAGTTCGCAAACTGACCAAATTAGTTCTTGTTCTAGATAATTAATAAGTATCCAGTAACATCTCAAAATCAACCAGTTCCTAAGCTAACCAAATCAATTCGTGTACGCGAGTTTAGAGAATAATTCATCAAGTCTTAGTATATATATGTTCCAAGTTCGCGTACTAAACAAATCAGTTTGTGAACATAAAAACTAATTTCACGACTCCTTATGAACATAATACACAATTGCAATATGTCTGTTAGAGCATAACTCGGTTGAACTCACCAAGCGTTGGTATGTCAAGTTTGGTTGTCATATTTTAGTGTGTCAAAACTCATCTAAAGTAGCTTGATTATATACTAGAGTCAACTTCGTTTAGGTTAGACTAGAAAGTAAAGGAGTGTCGAGACATACAAGTATTATTCCGAAGACCTGAATAATGTGAAGAAGAAGCGAACTACGACGACAACATCATCCTTCCTCTTGAGGTTAGTAATATTGACTTGAACTATTTCATTCCTAACGTATCTTTCAAGTCGTGTTATATTAAAAACATAACTGCGAATCTGTATATACTGTACATATTGTATAATACTCTAGTGATGTGACATGGTCATATTTGTATGATCCTAGTATTAGGGAATTAGACTACGAAGTATAACACTTATCTTTTGAACTTAGTAGTTATGACATCGACATAATCTTGTATATACTGTTATGATTATGTGAATGGGTTATGGTGAAGATTTCATCCTAAGAAACAATGTTTTATATTTGTTTAAAGGAATTACATTCATGAACATGTTTTATGAATCGAAAAGGAAATCGTTAGGCTAATTGGTAAGGCTATTCATTGCAAATCTTTGGATTACCAATATGTGTGAGATGGTAAAACCGATCATAACTTTGTTATGTATCTTGGTATAACTAATCACAATGCATGACTTATGATTTGGTATGACTAGTTTTTATTAATTGGTGTAACCGATCCTGGTAACTGGTGTGACCGATCACAAGCAATACCATGAGAATATGGTAACCAGTCCTGGTAATTAATGTAACTGATCCTGGTAACTGATGTAACCATTCCTGGTAACTTGTGTGACCGATTACAAGTATTTCCATATTGAGGTATAACCGATCCTAGTGATTGGTAGAACCGATTGAAGCCATGTATGTGATTTGATATTTGATCAATCACTTAGTAGTCTTGGAATACAGGTGAACCAATTTTAAACTTTTTTTGGAAGTGTGGTATAACCGATTCCAAGAATGTAAATCCATATAAATATGAATAAGGATTTACAGTGAAAAGATGTCAACATACTTTGAACACGTACAGTAATTCTTATCATTTATTGTTCAAAGATATTCCTTAGTACTCAAGGAGATCACATGCAGAAATAAATTGAGAATATTTTAATTAAGGTTTTGGTTTTATATGCTTTAATTACCAGCAATTAAATGCATACCTCTAGAGAATAAAAATTAGTAATGTGCATTCACTAATTGGAGATTTTCTATTGAGAGATTTCGGAAATTTTTGACAAGCGTTTATTTGAATTAGGAAAACCGAATTTTGCTATTCATTGCATATCTTGAGAATATTTTCGGTTTTGGAAATTCCTTGGTGTCCAAACATCCTTGTTCTAGAAAACTATCCTAAGAGCCAGGCAAACTTCATTCTTGTTGTTTCTGGTGGAGCTGTCTAATCGGAGAAGAAATTATCCTAATTAGGTGAAATCTCTTACGACCGCTCGTTTAAAGACTTCCGTGGGATCAAGAAGATCTACGAGTACCGTTGGTGGGAAACTAGATAATTGCAGTGTTATTAGTTTTCTATTGATTTGATTGACTAACGGTTGTTGAAACTTTGATTGCACCTAGTTTGTTTATTCTTGAGAATCTTATCTTCTGATATAAATTCACTCAAACTAGATCGAAGTGTCGACGGGATCTTTAGATTTTTTGTAGATAAGACATCTTGTGATAATCCATCGTTAACAGACTCCATTCTGTGTGTGATTGATCACACGAGATTCAAGTTGTGTTGTGCAGGTGTTTATTGAAGATCAAAGAAGATTTGAATACGAAGAAGATTTCTTATTTAGTTCTCATATCTTTGTGTGTGCACAAACCTTGATCAGCTGGGATCCAACTAGAATCGAATTTATTCGATTGATTAGTTGTGTGAGATCGGCATTCTCAATATAGCTCTTTGAGATTTATTTTGATTGAGTGTGAATCTAAACTTGACTACTTTGGTAGTTATTGGATAGATTGATCTAACCAGGCAAAGGAATTTATTAGATTAAACGGAAGAGCCTTTGAGTATGACTTGAGATATCTTTATCTTGAAAGAATCGAAAGAGTTGTTACCGAACATATTTGTTGTTCCTTTACTTTTTGGAATATGATCCAAAGGAATTATTTCAGTACGTGCACTCATTGAAGTTGGAAGCGCATGGATACTGAGGAAACTAAGTGAACTAGGGGTAGTTGCTTGGTCTCAACTATACGAAGTTGGTGTAGATATTGTATAGCGGCTTAATTCTGAGAGTATTCAATTCTGGACTAGGTCCCAGGGTTAATCTGCATTTGTAGTTTTCCTCGTTAACAAAATCTTGTTGTGTGATTTACTTTTGTTTTCCGTAATTATATTTGTTTATATAATTTAAAGTAAATTACACAAACGTTAACTCCGCATATACTTGATAGTGATCCTATAGAGTTTAGTTAAGTCTGAACCTATTAGCAAGTATCATACTTCGTTGTTGTATTGTCTCGATCTTGTATCCATAGTCAATCACACAAGTTATCTTGTTGTCGTATTGTCTCGATCTCTTATCCATAGAAGATCATACGAAGTGTGAACCGATTTGTTGTATTGTCTCGACTCAGTCTATAGACAATCACTTTCGGCAGAGGACTTATAGGTGGATAAATAAATTATTGTAGTGTATTTTGGTACCCTCTCCTTTTCAATTGGTATCAGGGCAGGCAAACACGAAAAGATCTAACAATCTGTGTTTTGTGCGATCCAACCTATAAGAATTGAATCTATGTCTGATTCGGTTAACTTTATGCAAGAGTATGAATAATCAAAAGTTGAGGATGTTACTCCTTCATTAACTCATGATCCAGGAGTTACAAAAATTAAGAGTACATCTGAGTCTATTTATGATAGAAAAGAGGATGCTGATAAAGAGTAGGCAAAACTCTTAAAGCCTATAAGATCTCTGTCTAAGAGGATGTTAAAATTAAAGACAAAGTCAAATCTTATCAAGCAAGAGATCATGGAAAAATACATTCAACTGAATATTCTAGCCAAAGAGAATATAGACCCCACTGTCAAAGTAGAAGCTCTTGGAAAATCTCTTACTCAAGAACAAAAGATTCATCCTATGACTCTGACTAATGATTTTGTTATAATTTCTTCTGATGAGTAAAACAAAATTCCTTGCTCGACTTTTACAGATCGTGATAACAAGACTTGTTTGATCACGTCTGAAAAAGATCATGATTATGGGAGTTTACCTAACTACATCAAGTCAGAAGAGAATGAAGAACCATCTTCTACAACTACTGATGATCAAACGAAATCTTGTCCAAAAGAAACTTTGAACCGATTCCGTGAAAAAGATCTTAAGGAATACAACTTTCGGTCACTTGACAGGAAACTTATACTTCTTCAAAATACTATAGTAAAAGTATTAAAAGAAGTTTCTTATCTTAAAAAACTTAAAGATCATTCCTCAGTAGAAAGACAGAATATACCCCAAACTGATAAAATCAACTCAAATGAATCAGAAGAAAGAGTTGATAATCACTTCTGGAAAAAGGTTCCTCCTCACTCATGTCGAAACAATCCTTGTTTACATGAAAAACATTTTTAGAAGAAAGGGAAGGAAATAATTTCTGCCAAAAGAAATAATCAGGGAAGATTTCCAATAATTGTTTCAGACAATCAAACTGATGTGTATAATAAGGAAATCCTTAGAATGAGAAAATCTTATGAAAATCTCATTGACAGAATTAAGATAGATTTATCCATCTCTGAAAAATTCTCACATCAGTAAGGTTTCTTCTCATGATCATACCTTTAGACCAAGGAAGGATCATCTTCTTGGGAGAAAATACTTTGGGCGGAAACTTCCAAAGAGAAACATGAACTATGTCTCTGATACTCGTTGTAATCTCGATAAGGCTTACTCTAATACAACCTAGTTGTATGGGAATGTGTACCCTCATCCAAATTTGTGCTCACATTGTTGGGATGAGGAAGCACATAAAACGAGAGCACATGTTATTGTGTTTTTTTGTTATCAGAAAAAATTATGACAATTCTTGGAGAAGCTGCGAATCCATCTTGTCTTAAAAATTATTGTTCATGTTTATCATGATCTTCCATAATTAGGTTTTATTTAAAATTCTTGAATTTTAATAAACCTCTCAGCTTGAGAAAGTTCGGACACAGGAAACAAAATATATTCTTAATATATTTTCGAAAATTCCATTATATTTTCGGCCCGAAAGTTGTCTCTTCTTAAGAGAAACTTTCTCTTGCTTGTATTGTAAAACCCTGATTAATTCTTATTTAAATCCTTGAGCATGCCTCCAATAACTAGTAGTATTACAAAGGTAAATAAGGAGGAAGCTCAGAGAGTTAAGGATTGTCAAGGAATCAATACAGAAAGGAAGAAGAAGATCATATCAAAAATCATGTCTTATTATGAATCTGATAGTTCTACTGGATCCCAAGATGAGTTATGTCTGTTGGCTTACAACCTTCAAGATCCAACAAAAACCAAGTGGATTCCTTCTGATAGTATGGTAGACTGTATCCTTGGTTTTGAAGAACTAAGAACCAATCTCATATTAACGGTTTGAAATCAAGATTGGCTAAAGGAAAGGATTGAGGAAACAAAAGCTGATCTTGCAGACATGAAGGTTCAAGTTGAAAAGATTGAAAACAAGAAGTGGCTGCAGACAAGTCTCTCGAGACATGCTTCAAGAGTTTGAACACTGAAGAAACCTCAGTGACCAATCAGAGCACCACTAGGGATTAAGTTATATGCTGTAATACTTAATCCATAAAAATAGACATCAATTTTTGATTTGCGCCAATTATTGTATAAGGTCTATTTTGAATAAAACTATCATTGTTTATGAATAGAATTGTTTCTTTATAATTTTTCTTGTGATAGTTACCGATTACATAGTCTGTGAATGAATGTTTATATTTTTTCTATGTGTATTCGATTTATGGGATGTCTGATTTCGGTTTTCATTAACCTTAATATACGATCTCATATGATGTAACCCTTATGGTTTGTGTGGCTTTCTGATTTAGCGGGATTAAGTTCTAGCCCATGTTGGTAGGCTTTATCAAAGGATCATAAGGTGTTCCGGTTGAAACTCATATGTGAAAAGTCACAATATGTTGAATCAATTTATGTTTACTTGAGTTGTGTATAGCATAACATATATGTTTCGGGTTTTTCAACTTTAGCTATTAACACGCATTAGTTAAAACCGTTTTGGCCTTTCTCTGGTAAAGGTTGCTTTTGTGGTTGTTCTTTTGTTCTTGCGAGAGGATGACAACACATTGGGGGGGAATTCTTACTTGAACTTGCGCTTAATGATTGTTGATGGTGGATTTTCTACAAAGGCTAAAATCGTAAAATCATAACCTTGCATATTCCTGATCCGGTAATCAGACGAATATTGAGACTCATGTCTCTCATTTAAGAATGAAAACTCATGCCACAATGTTCTCTGATTGAGTGTATTGCCTCTCAGATCATCCATAAGAATCTCTGACTAAGTGTATTGCCCCTCAGAGCATATATGAATATGTAGTCTCTTAACTGAGACAACGGCATATTTCATTAATACTTAGAAATTTCAGTAATTACTTTTATATATAATCGAATGATTGGACGGCTCCTACAACGCTTGTCTGCTAGTATAGAGCGATAACGTCTTTAGGATGTAACAATGTTTTCCCTTACTATATAAAAGACATGTGTATAGAATCTTAATGATTGGACGGCTCCTAGACAGCTTGCCTGCTAGTATAAAGCGATAATGTCTTCAGGATGCAACAATGTTTTCCCTGACTATCATAATAAATATGACGCTTCAACTAGCTCATATCGCTCAATTCTCGAATAATTAATGCTCCTAGACAACGTGCTAGTATAGAGCCATCAATTAATTATTTCTAGTCGCTAGATTCATCAACTGAATTCCTAGAAAACATTCTACGTTCTTTATAATATTCCGATTACTTCAATTCATGGCTTTTCCCAGTAGAATTCCATGGGTTAGTAATAAATATTCAACGTACGGGAATCTGAGCCACCATCGAGTAAGCCCCGAGAAAATGGTGCAAGTGTACTCAGCAATAATGCACTAACGAGCACCTGAATGCTCGAATGAGCATTCAAAAATACGAAGGAACGTGGAAACCTATGCAAAATAGGGAAGAAAATAATAATAATAAAATATTAATTGAGGCGCCTAGGGATCAATCCCACCGGACGGCCGGACATGCCGCCGTGGCCGGCCCCACGCCTCTTCTCATATTTTATTATTTTCCTTGATCTCATGAAAACTCCTTCATTTGAGAAAAACTCATCATATTTCCTTCACATCAAGGAAATAATATAAAATTAGGAAAGGTGTCACGGAACCAGGCCTACTAGCCGGCCGGCCATGCCCTAGCCGTGGCCGGTCCCACACCTTGTAATCCCTTATTTTATTATTATTATTTCCTTCATCTTATGAAACTCCTCAGTTTCATGATATTTCCTTCACATCAAGGAAATAATATAAAAAATTAAGAAAGGTGTCACGGGACCGGGCTTACTAGCCGGCCGACCATGACCTAGCCGTGGCCGGTCCCACATCTTGTAATCCCTTATTTTATTATTATTATTATTTCCTTCATATCATGAAAACTTCTTCATTTGAGAAAACTCCTTCGTTTCAACAAACTCCTTAGTTTCATGATATTTCCCACACATCAAGGAAATAATATAAAATTAGGAAAGGTGTCACGGGGCCGGGCCTACTAGCCGGCCGGCCATGCCCTAGCTATGGCCGGTCCCATACCTTGTAATCCCTTATTTTATTATTATTATCTCCTTCATCTCATGAAAACTCCTTCGTTTGAAGAAACTCCTCAGTTTCATGATATTTCCTTCACATCAAGGAAATAATATAAAATTAGGAACGTGTCACGGGACCAGGCTTACTAGCCGGACGGCCATGCCCTAGCCATGGCCGGTCCCGCACCTTATAATCCCTTACTTTATTATTATTATTTCCTTCATCTTATGAAGTCCTTCAGTTTCAGCAAAACCCTAATTTCTTCATATTTTCTCAAATGTTGCTCAAATGCACACCAGAAAATATCAAAATTCTCAAGACTGAGACACGGACACTATGGTGACATGGGCATGTTACCTTGACCGACCAGGGTCGGCCCTTTGGCTTGCAATAAGCCGTTCCCATATATTTTCATAATTTGGCCTAATTTGTTCATATTAGGTTCAAACTCTTCCAAACAACTTGGACTTTCATCAAACGATTGTCAATCGGTCCAATGACCAACCAGGGCTGATTCCATGACTTCTTGGTCGGTCCCTCACTCCGTCATAATTAGGTTTTATCACCTAAGGCTCAAACGAGCATTATTTCAATAAATGATTAAACCATCATTTAATCATCCTTTCACCAACTGGTCTTCAAGAGACTTTGGTGCTGGCTCACTCGAGCATCTGGGCTCTACATGGTCGGCCCATCATCCCATGTAGGCGGTCCCTCCTTCACTCTGTGGTTGATTTTTAATAAATCATCAATTGATCAACAGTTGATAAAAAATTATGGTTTCAAATCCAAGGCTCTCCAAAGCATAATTCTGAGCAGGTTTAAACACTAATAATTTTACGTTGATCCCGTAATCAACATTTTAATTGATTATCGGTCTAGTTGCCAGTATCTTAAAATTAATATTTTATTTGGTCCTGTTACAAATAATTCATCAAACGACCAACATTTGCTCAGATGAGCAATACTTTCTCAGATTAGGAATATTGGTTCAACTATCAATATTCAACAATTCATGGCAATATTTGCTCACTTTAACTATCGACAATTATACATTTGTCTCAACAGACATGTTCAATTCATGAATCCTAGAATATTCGTAAATCATGTTCGACTTAGCAATACAAAGACTCATCGTCTCATCAAGTCAACAACTGACTAACTAAATACACATCTGCCTTGCAGACTCCACAACCACGAGACATCAATCGTGTCACATGGGGGGATATCAACTAGGGTTTTGGTCTGGCGGTCTACGGCACGTGTGTCCATCCACGATGAGAATATGAGCAAGTCGTGCAAGCAGTTAGAGGAGTTGGCAAAGTAGTGGATGGACAATCAACCAAGTCCCTGCACGATGAGCAACTGGTTTTAACACGATTTCCCACTTCCCCACTCTTTGACTCCAGCAGCTATCAAACTTCATGGGATCAAGGTGTCTACAATTCTTGCAATATAAATGAGTCTCTGAAACCATGATTGAAAAACAGAAAACAAGAACTCATCATCTGAGAAATCACTCTCAACAGAGTAAATTCAATCAATCAGAACTTATCTTATTTCTTCACGCAGAATACACAATACACCTACAATCCTTGATTACCATTGATCACACATATTTCTCAGCTTCCCTCCTACAGATCGACCCATCCTCTCTTGTGACCGAATTGACTCTGGAACGGCCATTGTCTTGGTTTAGGACGGAGTCTTACATATTTATCTCTCGAATTCAAGCACTCCCTTTACAGTGTATCTGCTTGCAAAAGGTTAAAGCAATTTGCTCGGTTGAGGGTCTCCTCCGTACGGTCGTTTCTCCAATTTCCTAAAAATCAGCAAATCGTTTTCTCCCATCAACAAATTGGCGACCACAGTGGGAGATCATTCTCTCGATTGCAACTCACAATTTCATCAAAGATGGTCGATTATGGGGAGGTCTCAGAAACATCCAATCTCAATTTATTATCTCCTATTACTGGCGAATTTCTTCCAATTACTAATAAACTCGGCTGGCCTAGTCAAGCTCCCACAGAGGCTATGAACGCTCAAAGATCAACCACCATTGCTTATCTGATGAAAATCCTAAATGATGTAGTAACAAATCAAGCGGAAATTGTCAAGATACAGAACGAGGTGTTCGCCCTTTTGAAAGTTCTTACAGATCAGTTATCAAGGGAACCAACATATGATCGCTCTAAAAAGAATGTTGCTGGCAATCCTTCCTATGTTACCACTGGTGTTGATTTCTATTCTAAGATCCATACCTCCACCAGCGATGACGAAGACAAAGTCCACACCCATGCTAAGCACAAAAGGATCCACCAATCTAGCTTGGACGTTCGTGAAAGCTCAGAACGATTCTCGCGAATTCATAAAGAAGACCCGTCCGTTTTAGCACGCTTCAATCAAGACTCTTACGATGAAGGGATAACGCCATTTCATAAATCCCTTTTGGAGGATTTACATTCTTGGATCGTAGTCGAAGCAACTGACTGATCGGCTGCTGCTCTACTGAGCCAATCCGAGTCATTCATGAATAAAGAAGTTTGCAAGGGTATGAGGAAAAACGGGTATTCTTCCAATCCGAAACTCAACCTCCATCCTTCCATGAACGTTGTTGCTGAAGGAAGTAAAAGGAAAACCGAGGCACAATAGCATAGGCATGCTTCTCCAGTATCCCAGGTTCCTCCACAAAGGAAGGATAATCAAACCCAAAATGCACAAATGTTGACTCAGCGTCAACAAAATGACCAGACAGACCCGGACTTCCCTCTTCCCATTGAAAAAGTTATCGAGTTGCTAGAATTCTGGATCCAAGATGGTGCAATCAAATTTCCATACGTCAGGAAAAAGCCGACTGAAGAAGAAATTGAGAATCCTCGTTATTGTCGCTTTCATAGGTTCGTCAATCATCCAACAAGAGACTGCAAAGTTTTGAAGCACATCCTCAAGGAAAAGGTCGAATCAGGAAAACTTAACCTGGGGACTGAAGGGGTGCACATGGATCCTCTTTCAGTCAGGACTTTCTCTCTCTGAACAACCTGTCAAAGAAGCGGTTCAATCCTTGGTCGAACATATATGTGAATTGTTCTATCCATCGAAGGCACAGAGGAAAGACATGTTCACAACACTAAATCATATCGTGTCAGGGAGATGACTGTCTATTTCCGGAAATACTCCCTGGGCCTTCAGCCACAGACAAGGAGATGCACGACCGTGGACTGCTTACCATAGTCGATCTCAAAGGAAACGAATTTGGAAGAACGTTGATCCGCCATCAACATAATTCCACTGAAGACTCTTAGAACCGCAGGTATCACTCAAAAAGAAGCTACTCATGTTCCCATCTCAATCTCATCTCAATCAAGGATCATGAAGGAACGCTCAAAGATGCTTATGGATACATTACTCTCAAGATGAAAATAGGCTCAACCTAGAAAGAAGCCAAGTTTTCATAGTCAAGGAAAATCCAGGATATGACATGATCCTCGGACGAACATGGATCCATGCTAAAAAATATGGCTACTGACAAAACGCCTTTGGTTTCGCATCTCTCCAACGAAGAAGGTTCGATCCAGAGGATTTGGTAAGTGCTCCATCGTCATGGCACTGGGAGGAATTTCTGATGAGGTTGAAACAAGAACTTGAAGAAGGTGCATTGACATTTCTCAAAATATTTTGCGCTCAGTGATGTGTTTTGTAGTTGTAGTGGTAAAAAGATTCGTTGCTCGAACTTGTTAAGGATAACTTTAGACTTAAATTCAAAACTAAATAGAAAAATCACTAAAAATTATAGCAAACACTGACAAAGTTGATATCAATATTAAAAGAACACTGAGGCTAAGATTCCACTATTTTTCCAAGTTCAAAGTGATTTTATCTAGAATTTATATTTATTCAATTTTTGCGTTTAATTTGATTCTAAGCTATTGCAACATATAGATTTGCAAAATAACAAGTGTAAATCCAAAGTATAAAGCATCAAAAACCTATGGCTAAGCATGCTCTATCAAAAGAAATAACAATTGCTTAACGAAAATCATTCAAACAATTATAAATCAAGGCAAATAATCATAAAAATAATTGAAATAAAATAAATAAAATAGAATATACCACTTTTTGTTGGAAAAATAGCTTCCTCTATCGCCTCAGCAATGGGGTTTAGCTCCTCATGTTAATCATAATCTCAAAATACATGTTTATGGCTCAAAAGTTGATTAAAAGGGAGAAAAGTGTTAAAACAGCGGATTCTGCAGTTGCTGAAGGTCTGAATCAGAAGTCGGAATGGTTGCTGAAAGGCTTCGGTGACTGCAGGAAGATGCGACCGTACCTCGTTGTCACTGAAAATAAGTATGCCTCTATAACTGACTCTGAGGGTCTAATGTTCTTCGTGTTCTTCTTCTTCGCAGCAGCAGAAAAGTTTCTGTATCGACTCCAGTTGATTTTTTTACGCTTCTCTAAGGCTCTAAACTTCTCCAAACTCTCCCAAATTGTTTGTACCCCTAAATATGACTCGAACCAACCTATATATAGTCACTAAACACAAAATCTCTCGAGTTAATCCATAAATATTCTCGGTTTTTTTTCTCCTCAAGTTACGGGATTTTTCTTCCCTCTTTACGCGTCAACTTGGTTTCCAAACTCTCTTAAACTCTCTCAAGACTTAATAAGGACTCCATACACTCCAATCTTGCCGTAAAATCTTCACAAACTTCTTTTGTAAACCGAAAGCATCTCAAAATATGAATACTCCCTGTTTTGCTCCAACACGGATATCTATCCCTGTTTAATCGATTCTACAGTTCATACCAAACTTGTATATCCTTAACAGGGTTAACCCAACGAAAATCATCCCCTGAATCTCCTTAAAAATCGTCCAAAATTCCAACCAGAAAATTCTGTTTTCTGTAAACAGTTTTCCCGCCAATTTTCGTTTTGAAAATTTGAGAAGAAATGTGACCTCCCCCTATCCAGTGCCGGTCTGTGCTTAGAAGCTGCTTGGAAATGGGTTACCCTTTATCCAAAATGAGAGTCCGAATAGCAAGTGTCCTCCCAGGAGCCTTTAGCAACTTTTCGAGCCAATTTTGCCGCAAAAGCCTATTTCTCCAAAAACACCTACAAAGAGATAAAATACCAAAATTAGTACAAAAATGGGTACTGATAATATACACAATAGAGATGAAAATAGACACATAAATGCGTTTATCAAATACCCCCAAACTTATTATTTGCTAGTCCCGAGCAAAT
>JAJJMB010001336.1:2876016-2895905 GCA_023531105.1 Papaver atlanticum
TGACTGCAGGAAGATGCGACCGTACCTCGTTGTCACTGAAAATAAGTCTGCCTCTGCAACTGACTCTGAGGGTCTAATGTTCTTCGTGTTCTTCTTCTTCCCAGCAGCAGAAAAGTTTCTGTATCGACTCCAGTTGATTTTTTTACGCTTCTCTAAGGCTCTAAACTTCTCCAAACTCTCCCAAATTGTTTGTACCCCTAAATATGACTCGAATCAACCTATATATGGTCACTAAACACAAAATCTCTCGAGTTAATCCATAAATATTCTCGGGGTTTTTTCTCCTCAAGTTACGGGATTTTTCTTCCCTCTTTACGCGTCAACTTGGTTTCCAAACTCTCTTAAACTCTCTCAAGACTTAATAAGGACTCCATACACTCCAATCTTGCCGTAAAATCTTCACAAACTTCTTTTGTAAACCGAAAAAATCTCAAAATATGAATACTCCCTGTTTTGCTCCAACACGGATATCTATCCCTGTTTAATCGATTCTACAGTTCATACCAAACTTGTATATCCTTAACAGGGTTAACCCAACGAAAATCAGCCCTTGAATCTCCTTAAAAATCGTCCAAAATTCCAACCAGAAAATTCTGTTTTCTGTAAACAGTTTTCCCGCCATTTTTCGTTTTGAAAATTTGAGAAGAAATGTGACCTCCCCCTATCCAGTGCCGGTCTGTGCTTAGCAGCTGCTTGGAAATGGGTTACCCCTTATCCAAAATGAGAGTCTGAATAGCAAGTGTCCTCCCAGGAGCCTTTAACAACTTTTCGAGCCAATTTTGCCACAAAAGCCTATTTCTCCAAAAACACCTACAAAGGGATAAAATACCAAAATTAGTACAAAAATGGGTACTGACAATATACACAATAGAGATGAAAATAGACACATAAATGCGTCTATCACTCAGGCAAGTCTCATTCCTTCTATGTCCATATAATATATTTCTCCCACATGCTCTCCTAGCATGGAGACTCAATTCTGCTAAAAACTTAGCCGTTGCAAGACGCAATGAATGGATATCTTCACTACAACAATATTTTACTAAGTGTTCGCACCTCTTCGAATCGAGCATCTCACTGGAATGTTCATTTTAGAGACGACATGCAATCATGACAAGGAATATCTCGGATGTACTCCTTTTCCGCATTCAGGAATGTCCACCGCAAAATTATGGAAAAGTGATGACGCCTGTACGAGCATGAAATCTCACATGTTGGAGGACTAATGAATAAAAAGCCGAACATAAGATATTCAGGAACAAGACGATCATACCTAAGACGTTTTCTTAAGGGATCTGATGCTTTGACCCTCAAGCATCTGAAGTTTGAAGCAGGATTTTCTTAATTTATTCATGTTTTGATCAATCCCTCCAAAACATACGCAATACTTGCATTCAGTAATTGAATCTCTTTCAGCAATCAACATCAGTTTATTTAAATGAAAATCTCTATCAAACCAAAAGAAAATCCCTACACTGTCAATCGCCTACTTTTCCAAGGCCAACTGAAAATCAAAAACCACTCATCTCTCGGTGCCTTATTCTTAGAAGCCTTAAAATTATACTCCCAATCAAAGAGCACATCTGGCACCTCTAGCTTCAGCACGAGTGTTATTAACGACACACTGATTCAACACCAAGACGATCAGCATAGCTGAACTACAATCGATAAGTCTTCACTATCCCCATGAAAAGACTTCTGAAGCAGATGCAACGTCATTAATCCATGGAAGGCACAAACTCCTTCAACATATATTTTTTCCTGTTAAGCAGATGAACGCCTCTGGGATGCACTTGGGGACTTGATCTTGTTGAAAAGATCAATTCAAATCAATTTCAATAAATGAGATCCACATAACAAGTCATGGCAACCTGATGTGATTCCATGAAACATCATCAACGGAACCTCTTTACATAGCAAACCTTGCATAACTAAGGAACTTCTTCTCCTCACCGATCACACCCAGAATGGAGACTGCCGCTGCTATTTTCCGCAACAACATCGATTCCCTGACAATGCAATTCACAGTAAAGGCTCGGGAGAATTTGGGTTAAACCCAAGTACACCCTCATCTTAGGGACGCTCAACTCATCAATTAGTTCGTGAATGTAAAGGCTCACTGGATGGAGGAGCAAAGACTATGTCGACAATCATGGTTCTAGCCTTTTCTGGAGCAACTCCGACCATAGTAGCGGCATCAACAGAAATTTATGTAGAAAATTCAATTGTGATCCAGCATCAACGACAGTCTCAGGAGCAACATCCTCATGACCGGCTTCATCAACTATCCATTCTCTGAAGTGTTACTCTATGGATCGGTCTTCTCCATGCACTAATGATTCATATCAAGATGGGTAGACATGAAAACATGTTAGCATGAAAGTCTTCCCAAATCTTGCACGACAAACGGGCACAAGCCAAAGTCTTCTACAAGATGTTCTCATCACCTTTACAAATGAGATACAACACACTTCATGCCATGGGTTTACAAAAACGTACCAATGGGTGAGGAATGGGACAATGCTTCATTGACAAAAGATGGTTGTCTATGTCTCTGCAACAACATACCGAAAGGGTGCATCAATCGGACATACGAGCTGAAAGATATGGCCTCCACACTCAAGTTCATGGAATCTGAAAATTTACACGGGATTATAAGTTACGAATGTGCACGCGTCATTGAGTGCCCTAGACATCTCCAAATTGAATGATTATTTTTGTGTATGATTCCTCAGTCTCTTAGCTTCGAAAGTTGGTGTCAAATATTAAATTCTGACATTGTATGAAGTCTCAATGGCCTTCAGAGTGGACGACACGCAAGCAGAAATTTCTAGAATGGATTCATGACACTCACAGTCGATCGATGTCTACCAGGTCTTTCCCTAAGTCCTTCATCAAGGTACCTCCAACTTCGACCACCTAGGTCTTTACATCAAGTTTTTCTACCTAGTTCCTCTATCTAGGTCTTACAAGAAGAAGGAAAAATGAAAAGGATATTTCACAAAATACTGGGGATTGGCTGACCATGACTAGACACGGTCGTGGTCATTCCAAATTCAGATTGATCGTTCAGTCAAATGTTGCTCGTTTCTTCATCATCTCAAGGTCTTCTAGCATAATTATAATTTTCAGAGCATGGATAAACAAGTTAAAAAAAAATCAGAAGAAGGATCGTTCTGGCGTATGGACTTTCGTACACTTCAGAAAGCAAGGTTTCTTATATTCATGGAGCAGAAATACTGGAACAACGTCAACTCGGCCTTTGGTCACTTCAAATGTATTCAAAAGAAACATCTTCACAAACCTGATATGCAGAGACAGTCGCATCACCATTTTGGTTCACAAGATTGCTCATGTCACCATTATCAGTTTCATCATCCTCTATTTCGTCGTTTCCAACATGATGTGACGATTATATGAATTAGAGTGCTTTAAATATGGAATTCAAAGGGAAACCAAAAAATTAAGAATGTAAGTGATTAACATCATCAAAATTCTTCATCAAGCGCTCAAGACACAAGCAAATGGTCTAAAGACGCAAAAAGGGTGTTTTGCAACAAGCTCGTCTGAGACGATTTTACACTATCCTTCACAAAGAGACAAGCTGAGAGAAATTGGTGAAGAATCTAGGGATTATTCATATGTAATTCTCTTCGTATGAATGTCGTCTACAACATATCCAAAATTTACAACAATTGGACGAATGAGCAAAACGATGTGGCTGAAACATCAAACTACATGACAGTTGAATTTTTTTTGAAGACTTCCTGGAAGTTTACTTTTCCATCGATTTCAACCTTTAAACGAGTTCAAAACTCAAAATGATTCTTTGATAAAGCTAGGGAATTTCTTGAGCATCAAAAAGTTGGGGTAGATCGTCAAAAACGGACACCGTATGAAGATTCTACAACATTTTCAACGAAGACCTAACTTCTGAATTTTCTGATGACAAATTATGACGAAATTTCTCATTCATCCACACGGATCTTCATAAATTCAATCATCAAGTGAATATTTCATGTAGCTATCAAGATGATTCAACGTGAAGACTTATTTGGATCCTCCACAAGTCATTTGGGGATTCAGAACATCGACGAAAACAATTCCACCGCAGTTGGTGGTACATATTGGTGTTTCGAAGACCAACAACTTGGTGGGACGATGATTTTCTCTTTCAAGCAGTAGGCCCGTAAGTGCTAAACCGACCAAGGTTAAGCGTTCCACCACCTAAATCAGCGGTGCAACACCAATTTATGCTCTTCAAGTGATGCTCTATCATGCTACTGGGATCTTCATTCAAGCAATAGCACGCTCGTACGTGACATCATTGGAGCAAACTGAAAACCCGGTAACGTTCTTTTTACGACTAAGTTCAATTACTTATTTTGTATACGGCTAAAAATCACCATCCAGTGCTGACTGAGGAACATGACTGTTCCTCACTAAGCAGGGGACTTTATGTTGATGGTGGATTTTTGACAAATGCTAAAATCGTAAAATCATAACCTTGCATATTCCTGATCCGGTAATCAGACGAATATTGATACTCATGTCTCTCATTTAAGCATGGAAACTCATGCCACGATGGTCTCTGATTGAGTGTATTGCCTCTCAGATCATCCATAAGAATCTATGACTAAGTGTATTGCCTCTCAGAGCATGTATGAATATGCAGTCTCTCAATTGAGACCACGGCATATTTCATTAATACTGAGCAATTTCAGTAATTACTTTTAAATAGAATCGAATGATTGGACGGCTCCTAGACAGCTTGTCTGCTAGTATAGAGCGATAACGTCTTCAGGAAGTAACAATGTTTTCCCTGACTATATAAAAGACATGTGTATAGAATCTTAATGATTGGACGGCTCCTAGATAGCTTGCCTGCTAGTATAGAGCGATAACGTCTTCAGGATGCAACAATGTTTTCCCTGACTATACATAATAAATATGACGCTTCAACTAGCTCATATCGCTCAATTCTCGAATAATTAATGCTTATGTCGTTTTGTAGTTGTAGTGGTAAAAAGGTTCGTTGCTCGAACTTGTGAAGGATTTTTGAAAATTAAATAAAATTGTTTTGACAATAATAAGAAAATACCGAGACTCTGGATTCCACCATTGACCAATTAAGTGATAAACTCTAATCAATATTCATGCAATATTCTTCTTTAAAGTGATTCTAGTATTTGCCTTTAATAGATTTTTGAAGTAATAATTGTAAGCACGAAGCATGAAACATCAAAAGTATTAAAACCAAGCATGTCCCATCAAAACACTTCACAACTACTCAATAAAAACCAATTTTTCTTTTAAGTTCTATGCAAAAAATCATGTAAAATAATTGCAATAAATAATTAAAATAGAACTATACCACTTTTCATGGAACAATGGCTTCCTCCGTCGCCTCGGCTAAGGGGTTTAGCTCCTCATATTAACCACTTGCTCAAAATACATATTTGGTGTTCAAAAGTTGATTAAAAGAGTGAAAAGTGCTAAGCAGCGGATTCTGTAAAAAATATAATCGTTACAAAACCTATTCATACAGAGAACTGTTGCGAACCGAAGCTAACTGTTGGAAAAATTGTTACAAAAGGTATATAGTTTGAAAGCTACGGTCACAGTTTCTGCGACTTTCTTTTACTGCTGTTCTGTGTTCTTCGTCTTCTCCGGCCACAGTTGCACCAGCAGAAACACGATTTCTTCCAATGATTTTTCTGGCTTCTCTAAGGCTCTAAACTTTCCCCTAAACTTTGTTGCTTGTCAATATGACTCGAATCAACCTATATATATCCACCAAACCCCAAAATCACTCGAGTTAATCCAAATATTTTCGTTTTTTTCTTCACAGCACGTTACGGGATTTTAATCTTCTTTTTACGCGTCAACTTGGTTTCCAAACTCTCTTAAACTCTCCCAGGACTGAATAAGGACTCCATACACTCCAATCTTGCCGTAAACTCTTCACAAATTCTTTTGTAAACCGAAAATAACTCAAATCGTGAATTCTCCCTGTTTTGCTCCAACACGGATTTTTATCCCTGTTTAATCGATTCTACAGCTCATACCATACTTGTTTATCCTTAACAGGGTTAACCCAACGAAAATCAGCCCTTGAATCGCCTTAAAAATCATCCAAAATCCAAACAGAAAATTTTGTTTTCTGTAAAAGTTTTTCCCGCCATTTTTTTGTTTTGAAAATTTGAGAAGAAATGTGACCTCCCCCTATCCAGTGCCGGTCTGTGCTTAGCAGCTGCTTGGAAATGGGTTACCCCTTATCCAAAATGAGAGTCCGAATAGCAAGTGTCCTCCCAGGAGCCTTTAGTAACTTTTCGAGCCAATTTTGCCGTAAAAGCCTATTTCTCCAAAAACACCTACAAAGGGATAAAATAAAAAAATTAGTACAAAAATGGGTACTAACAATATATACAATAGAGATGAAAATAGACACATAAATGCGTCTATCAAATGCTCCTAGACAACGTGCTAGTATAGAGCCATCAATTAATTATTTCTAGTCGCTAGATTCATCAACTGAATTCCTAGAAAACATTTTACGTTCTTTATAATATTCCGATTACTTCAATTCATGGCTTTTCCCAGTAGAATTCCATGGGTTAGTAATAAATATTCAACGTACGGGCATTTGAGCCACCATCGAGTAAGCCCCGAGAAAATGGTGCAAGTGTACTCAGCAATAATGCACTAACGAGCACCTGAATGCACGAACGAGCAATCAAAAATACGAAGGAACGAGGAAACCTATGCAAAATAGGGAAGAAAATAATAATAATAAAATATTAATTGAGGCGCCTAGGGATCAATCCCACTGTCCGTCCGGACATGCTGTCGTGGCCGGTCCTACGCCTCTTCCCATATTTTATTATTTTCCTTGATCTCATGAAAACTCCTTCATTTGAGCAAAACTCATCATATTTCCTTCACATCAAGGAAATAATATAAAATTAGGAAAGGTGTCACGGAACCAAGCCTACTAGCCGGCCGGCCATGCCCTAGCCATGGCCGGTCCCACACCTTGTAATCCCTTATTTTATTATTATTATTTCCTTCATCTTATGAAACTCCTCAGTTTCATGATATTTCCTTCACATCAAGGAAATAATATAAAAAATTAGGAAAGGTGTCACGGGACCAGGTTTACTAGACGGCCTACCATGGCCTAGCCGTGGCCGGTCCTACACCTTATAATCCCTTATTTTATTATTATTACTAGGTCTCAACCTGTGCCGTAACTGCATGGGCAAGGATATGTGTTTCAAATGTATCCATCGATTCATACATGTCGTAATTGTCTGAAAAGAATCGAACCAATCGATCCAGGTCTAAATGTTTTGAGGAGTTGGTTAATAAACATGTCCTTATCCTCGAATCTTTTAATATTGTGTATGTAAGTCATACAACCCTTTGGGACAAACATAGTTAATCGTTAGAGCAAATCCTATGGGCAGTAGAACATTACTTCGTTCACTACTTCAAAAAAATATCATCAAAGGTCATTCACCAAACTTGTAACAAAACTAAAAACACCTAAAATTACTTTAAAATCAATTAGATTAATCTTGCAAAATCTGTTAGCATTAAAATTTAATTTTTCTCTTTGTTATAAATTGTTGGGTTCCCAATTTACATATATTTGTGTTTATTCATTTTCCTAAAATTTATAATAATATTTAATTATTGATCAATTTCTTTTCTTGTCTCTTTACCTATTATCATGAACTATTTCTCAAGCATGCATAATTACACGAAGTTGGGGAGAAATGACAAAAACAGAAATCATGACAAAAAAAAGGGAATAAGGAGAGATGTGAGAAACTGAATCGATTACAATTAATTCACGCGTAGCCTTGCATAATCCCATGAAGTAGGGGAGAAATAATGACAGAAACAGAAACCATGACAAAAAAGGAGAATAAAGAGAGATGTGAGAAACTGAACCGGTTACATTTAATTCGTGTGTAGCCTTGTGTTTGGTCAATTTTTTTATAGGTTTCATTTTTCTTCCTGCCCCCTACCCGTCAAATCTTAAAATCACAACATCTTCTCTTTTGGAAAAATCTTGCCTTTAAAAATTGTTTTGATTTAAAAAAAATAAATAATAATTTCAAAACTAAAATGAAATTAAAACAAAACAAAGAAAAATTAACCAAGGGTGACTAAATAATTTACCTTAGGACACCTTTTCTCACCCTACTACCACTACTTCTTCCACCACCACATTATCGTCACCACTCCACCAGTCTCACCAATACCCACCACTATTATTCCCATCGCCGATCCACCACCATCACAACCACCATTAGTGCTTAATTTACCTATATTAGTACCCCTTTTCTCACCCTACTACCACTACTTCTTCCACCATCACATTATCGTCACCACTCCACCAGTCTCACCAATACCCACCACCATTATCCCCATCACAACCACCATTAATGCTAACTGATATGGTTAATATCAAATAAATTCATTATGTATCAACAAAAATATATTCATTTGATTAATTAAAGAAATATATATTATGAAATATCAATTGAACATTTAAATTTTAATTAAAAGTGATCATTTATAGCGGTAGATTTATGTTCTGCAATTATAAATTTGATCGTTCTTTATCTAGCCTAACTTGTCCAAACTTTGTTTTGTATTCTGGAAATGTAATCAATTTTATTTTAATACTAAAAACCGTGATTTATTCGATCGGGTACTATAAATAGCTGGGATCCCATTTGGTGATCCAGCGATCATGATAATATTGTCTTATATGATTTAGTATCCTCCTCAAAATATTTGTGTTTTGTCTTTACCAATTGTGCTAAAAACAGCTAACTACATCTATCACAATAAAATGTTGCCCATTTTGTAAAGACACAAAACTATTATTGTCCACTACTATTCACTAACATCCACCACCGTACGTAAAAACCAGCCACGCCCACTATTTTTTCCACCACCAGTAATGTTACCACCTCCACCACTCACAGATACCCGCCACTGTTTCCACCACCCACTGCTTCTTTCACTACCACCATTAAAATTTATTAATATAATTTTTAACCGGGGTCACTGTAGTACAATGGTAAAGTCACCGGGTGATGATTCCAGTTACCTGAGTTTGAAACTCGCCAGCACCAAATTCTTTACCGGTCAATATATATATAGTTTTTAATAAACTTATTTATTAATAAAAATATGTATTTATTAGATTCATTAAATGAACATATATCATGAAAAATTAATTAATCATTCATCATGAGCAATAAATAGGACACTAATTAATAAAGTATTTATAATGGTTAGTTGAAAAAACCACGGCCGTAGATTTATCCCTCCTAGACAAATCTCGGCCGCTCTTTATCTAGCCTAACTTAGCCAAGCTTTGTTTTGTATTCTAGATTATTTCCTTCATCTCATGAAAACTTCTTCATTTGAGAAAACTCCTTCATTTCAACAAACTCCTTAGTTTCATGATATTTCCAACACATCAAGGAAATAATATAAAATTAGGAAAGGTGTCACGGGGCCGGGCCTACTAGCCGGCCGGCCATGCCCTAGCTGTGGCCGGTCCCACAACTTGTAATCCCTTATTTTATTATTATTATTATTTCCTTCATCTCATTAAAACTCCTTCGTTTGAAGAAACTCCTCAGTTTCATGATATTTCCTTCGCATCAAGGAAATAATATAAAATTAAAAAAGTGTCACGGGACCGGGCTTACTAGCCGGCCGGCCATCCCTAGCCGTGGCCGGTCCCGCACCTTATAATCCCTTATTTTATTATTATTATTATTTCCTTCATCTTATGAAGTTCCTCAGTTTCAGCAAAACCCTGATTTCTTCATATTTTCTCAAATGTTGCTCAAATGCACACCAAAAAATATCAAAATTCTCAGGACTGAAACACGGACACTATGGTGACATGGGCATGTTACCTTGACCGACCAGGGTCGGCCTTTTGGCTTGCAAGAAGCCGGTCCCATACATTTTCATAATTTGACCTAATTTGTTCATATTAGGTTCAAACTCTTCCAAACAACTTGGACTTTCATCAAACGATTGTCAATCGGTCCAATGACCAACCAGGGCCGATTTCATGACTTCTTGGTCGGTCCCTCACTCTGTCATAATTAGGTTTTATCACCTAAGGCTCAGACGAGCACTATTTCAATAAATGATTAAACCAACATTTAATCATCCTTTGACCAACTGGTCTTCAAGAGACTTTGGTGCTGGCTCACTCGAGCATCTGGGCGCTAAATGGTCGGCCCATCATCCCATGTAGGCGGTCCCTCCTTCACTCCGTGGTTGATTTTCAATAAATCATCAATTGATCAACAGTTGATCAAAAATTAGGGTTTCGAATCCAAGGCTCTGCAAAGCATAATTCTAAACAGGTTAAAACACTAATAATTTTACGTTGATCCCATAATAAACATTTTAATTGATTATACTCGGTCCAGTTGTCAGTATCTTAAAATTAATATTTTATTTGGTTATGTTACCAATAATTCATCGAACGACCAACATTTGCTCAGATAAGCAATACTTGCTCAGACTAGGAATATTGGTTCAACTATCAATATTCAACAATTCATGGCAATATTTGCTCACTTTAACTATCGACATTCATTCGACAATTATACATTTGTCTCAACAGACATGTTCAATTCATGAATCCTAGAATATTCGTAAATCCTGTTCGACTCAGCAATACAAAGACTCATCGTCTCATCAAGTCAACAACTGACTAACTAAATACACATCTGCCTTGCAGACTCCACAACCACGAGACATCAATCGTGTCACATGGGGGGATATCAACTAGGGTTTTTGTCTGGCGGTCTACGGCAGTGTGTCCATCCACGATAAGAATATGAGCAAGTCGTGCAAGCAGTTAGAGGAGTTAGCAAAGTAGTGGATGGACAATAAACCAAGTCTCTGCACGATGAGCAACTGGTTTTAACACGATTTCCCACTTCCCCACTCTTTGAATCCAGCAACTATCACACTTCATGGGATCAAGGTGTCTACAATTCTTGCAATATAAATGAGTCTCAGAAACCATGATTGAAAAATAGACAACAAGAACTCATCGTCTGAGCAATCACTCTCAACAGAGTAAATTCAATCAATCAGAACTTATCTTATTTCTTCATGCAGAATACACAACAAACCTACAATCCTTGATCACCATTAATCACACATATTTCTCAGCTTCCCTCCTACAGATCGACCCATCCTCTCTTGTGACCGAATTGACTCTGGAACGGCCATTGTCTTGGTTTAGGCCGGAGTCTTACAGATTAATCTCTCGAATTCAAGCACTCTCTTTGCAGTGCATCTGTTTTCAAAAGGTTAAAGCAATTTTCTCGGTTGAGGGTCTCCTCCGTACGGTCGTCTCTCCACTTTCCTAAAAAACCAGCAAATCGTTTTCTCCCATCAACAATGATATATATTTATGGGGAGAAGAGACTGCAGAATCTGAGGTAACAAATTTGTTAGTTAATCATTTTCCTGTTAAAGAAAAGCCTGTTTATATTGCATATATTTTGCTTTTGCTTAAAAAAAATTCGGTACAATTGATATGTTCCATTATTGTGTGTGTGTGTGTTTGTGAGATCCAAATGTTTCCGATTAAGAAATACTGTGTCAATTTATTTGGCCTATTGTTTGGTATCTTATTTATTGTTGGGTATCAAGTGTTTTTGCTTAACGGAATTCGGTGCAATTACGGTGCTATAATGTCTATGTTTGTTTCAATTGCTTGCGGTTAAGAAAATAATTGTGCAAGTCAATTTATTTTGGTTTGTATGTATTGTTTATGGCTTAACGAAATACAGGATCATTTGATTAGTCCAAATCGATTCCGGATAAGAGAAACTAAGTTAATTCTGATCTTAGTTAGACTTATCAAATTGAAGGATTCGGTTATTCAAGTCTAACTGAATGCCTTGACATGAAAAACTAGTTAACTAACCTAGTATTTGTCTTGTCTAAAGAGAAAGGTCTAAGTTATTAGAGTTTGATGAGAGAAATAAAGTTAATTCTGATCTTTATTTTGGTCTTATCTAAATAAGCGATTGTATGTTTGCAATCGGTTTAACAAGGGAAATAAGTTTCTAAGTCGATTTTTAAACTATTAGGAAAAATTGCTTCGGGTGTTAGGGTTATAGACCTTTACACTGGATTAAGAATACAAGAAAACTAAGAACCCTAGGATAAAACCCTTTTTCTTTTGGGTTAGCAACCTTAGTAGTAGACAAACTTAAAGAAAAACAGAGTTGTATTGATTCATGTCTCGTTACAAGCTCAAGAAACGTATTTATAGCTAACAATAATGCTTGGTAAGCAAGCAAAGCTAATATTAAGAAATTTATTCAAACCAGGAAACTAAACCAAACTAAATAAGGAGAACTTAAGCAAACTAAATAAGGAAATAGAAAACAGGTGGTGTTGGTGTTGTAACATCCCACCCTTCTGGAAAAATGGTTTGTCCTTAAGCCTTAAATTCTGGAAAACGCACGACAATGTCATCTGCATCTTCCCATGTTGCTTCATCTTTGGAATGTCCTTTCCACTGAATTAACCACTTGGTGCCGGCTTGATTCCCTTTCTTGAACATTTTACGCTCCAGAACAAGGTCAGGTTCCCATTTGTCGTAATCGATTATATTGGGAAAGGTTGGTTCAACACTAGCAGTAGAACCAAGTTTCAGTTTCATCTGTGAAACGTGAAAGACTGGATATATACGTCTTACAGCAGGAAACTCCAGTTTGTACGCGACTTCTCCAATCTTCTCAATGACACGAAAAGGACCGTAGAATTTAGGAGAAATCTTTGAGAAAGACTGATTAGCAACTGATGTTTGTCTGTATGGTTGAAGACGTAAAAATACCCAATCATTGACCACAAACTTTCTTTCAGTGCGATTTGCATCAGCATTAGTCTTTCTTGTTTGAGCAACTTCAAGATGAGACTTAAAAATCTTCAGTGTATGATCTCTAGCTCTCAGATTGAGATCAACATCATTGACAGCCGTAGAGCCAGGGAGATAGCTAATTTTTTTGGGAGGAGTTCTGCTATAGATTGCTTGATACGGTGTCATGTTAATAGTTGAATGATGACTGGTGTTGTACCACCATTCTGCTCATGGCAGCCATTTAACCCAATCAGTTGGCTTCACACTTGCAAAACAACGAAGATAGCATTCTAATGTTCGATTTGTCACCTATGTCTGCCCATCAGATTGCGGATGATATGAAGTGCTACGACATAGTTTGGTATTCTGCAAGACAAAGTATGCTTCCCGAAAATTGCTGATAAAAATTGGGTCTCTGTCACTGACTATACTCCTCGGCATGCCATGAAGTCGTACAAACTCACGCACAAAAACTTCAGCCACATAACTAGCAGTATATGGATGTGTGAGAGGTATAAAATGTGTATATTTTTATAGTCGATCTACTATGACCAAAATAGAGTTTTTCTGACGAGAAGATGGAAATCCATCAATGAAATCCATCGAAATATCCAGCCATATGTCAGCAGGTATCGGAAGTGGGCTCAAAATCCCTGGTGGAGATACAGCCTCAGACTTATTACGTTGACATGTATCACAATGAGAAATAAATTCTTTTACTGAATTTTTCATTCCCTTCCAGTAGAAATTCTATTGCAAACGCTTATAGGTTCTTAAGTATCCAGAGTGTCCTTCAATAGGATTCGAATGAAATTCTTCAAGCAATTTAATGCACCAAGTAGAAGCTGAAGGTACAACTATGCGACCCTTAAAACGTAATATACCATCAGTATAAGAGAAATTTACCTTACATGCTGCATTTTGGAGTAATTGTTGTATAATGGCTCATAGTTCTTCATTAGTATGACATTCTTGGCTAATGTCATTAACACCGGAGAAAACAGGTGTAGAAATATGAAAGTTAGAGCCAACACTTCGCGATAAAGCATCCGCTGCAATGTTTTATTTACCACAACGAAAGATGATCTCATAGTCGTAGCCAAGCAATTTAGATAGCCATTTCTTCTGTTCCATTGAAGATAATTTCTTGTCTAGAAATAACTTGAGGCTGCGATGATCAGTATATATCTTGAAATGTTTTCCAAGCAAATAAGGACGTCATTTCTGAATTGCTGAAACAATAGCGAGAATCTCCTTATCATAGATAGATAGATTAAGATTTTTCCCAGAAAGAGGCTTGCTAAAGAATGCAACTGGTCTTTTTTGTTGTATTAAGACAGAACCAATGCCATTCCCAGAAGCATCGCATTCCAATGTAAATTCCTTTGTAAAATCTGGTAACTGTAATACTGGAGTTGTAGTGAGAGCTTGCTACAATAGCTTGAATGTTGCAGTGGCCTTGTCAGTCCAAACAAAAGTATCTTTTTTGAGCAATTGTGTTAATGGAGCACTGATCTTACCATAATCCTTGACGAACTTACGATATAACCGACTAATCTAAGAAAACCTCTCAATTCTTTGATTGTAGAAGGAATTGGCCATGATAGTATGCACTGTATCTTGTCATTCTCTACTGAGACTCCTTTAGCAGAAATTACATGACCAAGATAGCCGACCGATGACTGTGCAAAAGTACACTTCGATTATTTGACAAACAAAGTATTAGTTTGTAATATATTAAACACAGTAGATAAGTGTTCAATATGCTCAGCCATATTCTTACTATAAACTAGTATATCATCAAAGAATACGAGAACAAACCTCCACAAATGTGGCCTGAAGATATGGTTCATCAAACTCTGAAATGTGGCAGGTGCATTTTACAATCCAAAAGGCATAACTAGGAATTCAAAGTGACCATCATGTGTTCTTAACGCAGTTTTTGGAATATCTTGTCGATGAAGTCGGATTTGATGATATCCTGATCGTAAATCCAATTTTGAAAACACAGTTGCGCCGTATAACTCATATAGCAACTCATCGACCATTGGAATAGGGAATCGATCTTTGATGGTTACTTTGTTTAAGGCTTTATAGTCCACACACATACGCTAGGAGACATCTTTCTTGCGCACCATTAGTATGGGAGAAGAGTAAGGACTAGAGCTTGTCCGTATAAACCCAGCTTGTTGAAGTTCAGAAACTATCTTCTCGATTTCATCCTTTTGAAAATGCGGATATCTGTAAGGTCGCACATTGACAGGAGCAGAACCAGGTAGTAAAGGAATTCTATGATCATGAATTCGTTCAGGTGGAAGAGATGTAGGAGTTTTGAAGATGTCAGCAAACTGTGTAAGTAGTTGTTGTATTTCAGGTGCCAGAACTATAGCTGCATTTAATGAAGTACTCAATGCAGACAGTTGAAGAAAAACTGCATAATTTTCTCTGCATAATAAATGCTTCATTGAATCTGCTTCCATAATCATGACAAATGATTTGTTGTCTCCAATTAATGAAATAGATGCGCCATCAATGTGGAACTGCATGGTCAACTTCACAAAATCCCATTTAATTTGTCCTAAAGTACGCAGCCACTGAACTCCCAATACTGCATCACATCCACTAATATCAAGTAGATGAAAATCTGCCGTAAAGCTGTACTTTTGCAAATGAAAAGGAACATTAAGACAAATTCCTCGAGTATCTAATTTACCACCATCACCAACAGTCACACTAAGCGGAAGATTCTTGGATTGAATCGAATAACCACATTGTTTGGCTAAAGATGGATGAAGAAAATTATGTGTGGAACCCGAATCGATTAACACTGTAATAGGCTGTGCTTTAGTGTAGCTAGTGACCCTCATTGTTCTAGGAAAAGGAGATCCCATTAATAAATTTAAAGAAATTGTAAGCTCGGATTCAAATACCTCAACATTATCAAAGACAGGAGTTTCTTCAGTTTGCGCAACATTATCGTCAGTGACAACCTCATCAACATCTAAGAAAGTTAATCTAGGATTTATACAAACATGATCCGGCTAAAGAATTCGTCGCAGTTGAAACAAATACCTTTTTCCCTTCTTTCTCGTTGTTCTTCTTATGATAATCTTCTAGCTCCAGGAGGAATAAACCTTTTAAACTGAGTAGGTTGAGTAGTAGTTGCATTCCTGACTGGTGGAGGGCAATATGGTTGTCTTGGGACAAACTTAGTTACTGCACAAGCTTCTTTTTGATGAATTTCCTTAGTGTAGGCATCATCCAATGTTTGTGGTGCAAGCAGTTTAACCACAGACCCAATATGCGGTTTCAGAGAAAGAATGAAACAACTTATCAAGTAATCCTCAGGAAAATTAACGAAATTCAGCAATTTTTCAAATTCAGGAATAAGTTGATAAACCGAACATTTTTGGTCAATCTTGCTAATGGCTAGTCTAGCATCAACAAACTTTTCAGGATTAAATTGAGCGCGAATCAAGTTGCGGAATTCAAACCATGTAGTCACATTAACTCTGGGTTTTTTCCATTTATACCAAATATTGGCCTCACCTTTGAGATGTGCACAAGCAACAATAATTTTGAGGGCATCAGAATTGTTATAGACGCTAAAATACTGGTCGGCATTGAAAATCCATCCATCCGGATCTTCACCACTGAAGTTTAGAAACTTGATATTGTTAGCAGGTCAAGGATGTTGTGGTTCACCGTCATTAATTGGAGGTGGAGGTGGTGGAGCAGCGTCAGTACATTGTTGCAACTGAGGTAAAAAATCCCTAAACACGGTACGTAAGGAAGTTTCCATTGTTGAGGTAAGAGTTGAATTTAGGGATGCTGTAAACTTGGTTGTCAGAGATGTGCTTGCATATTCCTGTTGTTTGAGCTTTGCAGCTTGGTTCTGACGTTGTTGATCTACATCATGCATATGAAACTTTGTAATAGTTTTCGTAAGTGTATCAAGCTTTTCTGTCACACCGGTAATACTATCTTGAAGAAGTTTCAACTCTTCTGTATAAGCCATTGTAAAAAAAAAAAAAAATGGTCGATTTTATTTTTTTGTTGAGATTTGATCTGAATTAGCTCTGATCCAGGTGTTAGGGTTCTAGACCTTTACACTGGATTAAGAATACAAGAAAACTAAGAAACATAGGATAAAACCCTTTTTCTTTGGGGTTAGCAACCTTAGCAGTAGACAAACTTAAAGAAAAACTGAGTTGTATTGATTCATGTCTCGTTATAAGCTCAAGCAACGTATTTATAGTTAACAATAATGCTTGGTAAGCAAGCAAAGATAATATTAAGAAATCTATTCAAACCAGGAAACTAAACAAAACTAAATAAGGAGAACTTAAGCAAACTAAATAAGGAAATAGAAAACAGGTGGTGTTGGTGTTGTAACATCGGGCAATTGTTTCTTTGATAACATATTAAAACTAAATTACCTGTAGTGTCGGTTTTAATATTGGTTATCTAAAGTGGTATTTGAAACCTTCGTGCTTAACTCTTATAGGTTGTTTACGAGTCTTTTAGATTTGTAAGATCCTTTCGGTTTGTCCTTTATTCGCTCGCGCCTTTGTCATTTTGTGACAAAAAGGGGGAGAAATATATGGAGTAAACAAGTGATTTGCAATCACTAATGAAATGACAATTATGCTTAAACGTTATATCTAACGAAAGAGTAAAGCATTGACTAAGGGGGGGAAACATATCATATTGTTGTGTAGTAATTCTGACTACAAAAAAGGGAGTAACAAAGATGTTCGGATTGAATATTTACCTAGCTAACCTTTAGGGGGAGTATAAGCTTTTGTTAAAATGTAGACAACGGCTTTTATTGATTGAATATATGCAGGTTATTGTGTTGTTGAAACTTGGAATCAAGTGTATGTAAAATTAATTCTCATGTAAGTTGTTTGTCCATATGTAATAAGAGTTTTGTCACTAAAATTGACAAAGGGGAAGATTGTTATAGCATAGCTCGGTTAAACTCACAAAGCGTTGGTATGACAAGTTTGGTTGTCATATTTTAGTGTGTCAAAACTCATCTAAAGTCGCTTGATTATATACTAGAGTCAACTTCGTTTAGGTTAGACTAGAAAGTCTAGGAATGTTGAGACATACAAGTATTACTCCGAAGACCTGAAGAATGTGAAGAAGAAGAGAACTACAACGACGACGACATCCTTCCTCTTGAGGTTAGTAATATTGACTTGAACTGTTTCATTCCTAATGTATCTTTCAAGTCGTGCTATATTGAAAATATAACTACGAAGTTGTATATACTGTATATATTGTATAATACTCTAGTGATGTGAGTCATGTGACATGGTCATATTAGTATGATCATAGTATTAGGGAATTAGACTACGAAGTATAACGCTTATCTTTTGAACTTCGTAGTTATGACATCAGACATAATCTTGTATATACTTTTATGATTATGTGAATGGGTTATGGTGAAGATTTCATCCTAGGAAACAATGTTTTACATTTGTTTAAAGGAAGTACATTCATGAACTTGTTTTCTGAATCGAAAAGGAAATCGTTAGGCTTATTGGTACGGCTATTCATTGAGAATCTTTGGATTACCAATATGTGTGAGATGCTAGACCGATCGTAACTTTGTTAGACCGATCCCGGTAACTGGTTTGACCGATCACAAGCAATACCATGAGAATATGGTAACCGGTCCTGGTAATTGATGTAACCGATCCTGGTAACTGATGTAACCGGTCCTGGTAACTTGTGTGACCGATCACAAGTATTTCCATATTGAGGTGTAACCGATCCTAGTGATTGGTCGAACCGATTGAACCCATGTATGTGATTTGATATTTGATCAATCACATAGTAGTTTTGGAATACATGTGAACCAATTCTAAACTTGTTTGGAAGTGTGGTATAACCGATTCCAAGAATGTAAATCCATGTAAATATGAATAAGGATTTACAGTGAAAAGGTGTCAACATACTTTGAATGTATAGTAACTCTTATCATTTATTGTTCAAAGATATTCCTTAGTACTCAAGGAGATCCTGTGCCGAAATAAATTGAGAATCTTTTAGTTAAGGTTTTTGGTTTTATATGCTTTAATTACCAGTAATTAAATGCATATCTCTAGAGAATAAAAATTAGTAATGTGTATTTACTAATTGGAGATTTTCAATGGAGAGATTTCAGAAATTTTGGGCAAGCATTTATTGGAATTAGGAAAACCGAATTTTGCTATTCATTGCGTATCTTGAAAATATTTTAAGTTTTGGAAATTCCTTGGTGTCAAAACATCCTTGATCTGTAAATACCTAAGTTTGCACTTCTAGCAAACTATCCTAAGAGCTAGGCAAACTTCATTCTTGTTGTTTCTGGTGGAGCCGTCTAATCGGAGAGGAAAGTATCCCAATTAGGTGAAATCTCTTACGACCGCTCGTTTAAAGACTTCTGTGGGATCAAGAAGTTGTACGAGTACCATTGGTGGGAAACTAGATAATTGCAGTGTTATTAGTTTTCTATTGATTTGATTGACTAACGGTTGTTGAAACTTTGATTGCACCTAGTTTGTTTATTCTTGAGAATCTTCTCTTCTGATATAAGATTCACTTAAACTAGATTGAAGTATCGACGGGATCTTTAGAACTGTTTATAGATCTAAATACATCTTGTGATAATCCATTGTTAGCAGACTCCAAACTGTGTGTGATTGATCACACGAGATTCAAGTGGTGTTGTGCAGGTGTTTATTGAAGATCAAAGAAGATTTGAAGACGAAAAAGATTTCTTATTTAGTTCTCATATCTTTGTGTATGCACAAACCTTGATCGGCTGGGATCCAACAAGAATCGGATTTATTCGATTGATTAGCTACGTGAGATCGGCATTCTCAATATATCTCTTTGAGATTTATTTTGATTGAGTGTGAATCTAAACTTGACTACTTTGGTAGTTATTGGATAA
>JAJJMB010001336.1:2895915-3008968 GCA_023531105.1 Papaver atlanticum
ATCAAAAGAGTTGTTACCAAACAGATTTGTTGTTCCTTTACTTTGGAATACGATCCAAAAGAATTGTTCCAGTGCATGCACTCATTGAAGTCGGAAGCGCAGGGATACTGAGGAAACTAAGTGAACTAGGGGTAGTTGCTTGGTCTCAACTTTACGAAGTGGGTGTAGATTTTGTATAGAGGATTAATTCTGAGAGTATTCAATTCTGGACTAGGTCTCGGGGATTTTCTGCACTTGCAGTTTTCCTCATTAACAAGATCTTGCTGTGTGTTTTACTTTTGTTTTATGCAATTATATTTGTTTATATAATTTAAAGTAAATTACACAAACGTTAACTCCGCATATACTTGATAGTGATCCTATAGAGTTTGGTTAAGTCTGAACCTATTATCAAGTATCATACTTCGTTGTTGTATTGTCTCGATCTTGTATCCATAGCCAATCAAACAAGTTATCTTGTTGTCGTATTGTATCAATTTCGTATCCATAGACGATCACACGAAGTGTGAACCGATTTGTTATACCGTCTCGAATCAGTCTATAGACAATCACTTTCGGTAGAGGATTTATAGGTGGATAAATAAAATATTGTGGTGTGGGTACCCTCATCTTTTCAATGTCGAACAATAGATTGCTCTGAATCTATTATGCCTTAAGTACTGTATTTTCTTGAATTTAAGATTCGAGCTTTACCAAGTAAGAGCTTGTTCTTGAGATATCTTTTTTTTTGCAATATTCATCATAATACTAAAGTATACAACATGTCTCAGTAGATATAATGGTTGACAAGTTGAGTAAATAGGAAAATCAATATTCATATACCTTTGTCGAAGAAGTTTGCATAGACGTCTCAGTTGTTCTTTAGTCTTTAATTTTCAAGGTTGATTAGTGAATGTTGATACTCAACTATGATGCTCTATTCTATGTCTTAGACTGGCTTTAGTAGACTATAATTCAATACGTAGTTTCGGTCAATAAAATTTGACAACAAGCATGATATACAAAAAATTGTGAGTTTGACCAAGAAATACTCTAACAATAAAGAACAAATATGATCAGTATATCCAGTTGGATCGTACTAGGATTTTTTTCTATGAGGCCCTGAGGATGAGAGCTGAGTCTCGCTCATGAGACCGCGAGCTGGATTGGGCCTAGAAGCTAAGTTTGGCGATAAAACTTGAATTGAATCTGAATGACCATTTTGCTCTTGTCACAAAAATCACCATCTACACCTCTAAACCACTAATTAAAAAAAACACTCAGAAACTCGAATAACCTAATGAAATAATATTAGAATTTTCAACTTGCTTAACTATCCGAGTTTTTATCTTGTTGCCTCACATGAAAAATATATAGAGTATATAATTGTTTTGGGATAAAAACTGATTCTATTTGAAATAGTAAATTTGGGCGTGACACCGAGAAACGAATCAAAACCCTAAACAAATGCATTGCACGGGAGTATTTTAGATTCGAGAGATCAATCTGTATAATTCCGGCCTAAACGAAGAAATGGTCGTTCTAGACTTGCTTCGGTCACAAAGTGAAGGAGAATGGTTGATCTAAGGGAGGGAAGCGAAGAAGGTGTTGAGATCAAAATATTGAAGTTTGAGGGTGTGGTTGTTTTATGACTTGTATCAGAATATGGAACTGGCTTGCGGAATGTAATCTATCAGTTCTTGGTATTTTTCTGGATACTGTGTTGTTAACCAAAACTCTGTTGTTGGTTGAAATAGGTTGAAAACCTATTTATACAAGTCATTGAGCACCCTTGATCTCGTAGGAAGTGGAGACAGTTAAGTAGTGGAGAAGTCGGGTTGTGTAGAAGCAGTTTACCATCACGTTCCCGTTGTGAGGGGAAACTGGTAAGCCTTACATCCACTATCCTCTTACTGCTATTTAACCGTCCGCTCTTTCCTGACACTTTCTTGTAATGGGCGTATTGCACGCCGCACGCTGTAAACCGCCATACCAATACCCTGATGAGTATCCCCCAGTTTGTGACATGTTTGATGTCTCGAGTGTTTCGTGGAAAAATGTGCAAGACCTAATTATTCTGACCATTCTCACGCAAGCTAGGAAACATAATGGCATAGTGGCGCATGCACAGTGGCACAGTGGCAATGTGGCGCCTGTTAGTGGCACAATGGCAATGTGGCGCCTGTTAATGGCTAAGTGGCGAGGTGATGCCTGCCAATTGCGTAGTGGCAAGGTGGCGCCTGCCAATGGCGTAGCGGTCAAAGTGGTGCCTGCTACATCTTGGCATATTGGTGTTGGATCCAAATATGGCTTAATGATATTAGCTCTAGTTGCCACATCGAACTTGATGCCTAGGTGATGCTATTTGGCATGGGGCGGTGTAATGGCCCTGGAAAAATTAGGGTTTAGCATATCAAAACCCTAAGTGGAGCGCGCGACTAGGTGCGCGGCACGGCGGTATCTTGGCAAATACTGCCTTGGCCGTTTTGTCAAAGATACCATGGAAAGGACATAACGTGGGCATGTCCATGGAAGATCATGGGTAATCATAATATGGCGCGGGGGCCATTCTTTAGGGTCTCCTGGGTCCCACATGGCTTGTGGCATGTTATGGGCCCAGAGTGGTATAATTGGGCCATAACTATAAAAATAGGGTTTCCCTTTGGTTTGACCAAAGCCATTGGCATATTGCTTCCGCGGAATGGCATGGCCTGCCAATTGGCATACTGGCGTGATTTGGCAGGTTGGCTAGACAATTGGCATGGCGCCTGTGATGATTACCAGGCGCGGTTGAGGATGGTTTGTAGACGATCCCAATACTTGGGCGCAGAATGCAGCAACGGTGTTGGCACGCTGTTTGTGGTGGCATGGCGATGCCTATTTGGGCGCGTTGGGGAGCGGATAAACTTAATAAATCAAGTGGCCAAATCTTACGGTCGTGATTGTTTTTTGGAGACTGGCTTGGGCCGTCTAGATTAGATTCCTAATGGAATTAGGCGCATCGACCCACCAACTTCCAATCTTTATTAAAAGTGTGTGTGGCGGGTTTTGAGCGATTTGATTGGTTGATGGGAGAAGGCGTCGGCAAGAGAAAGATGGAGCGTGGCCAACGGCCACAGGCGACGCTCATTGGAGCGAATTGGCCGGCTATGTGGCGTGGTCGCGCCTCTTTCGTCATTGCTCCTATTTGCCACAGTTCCTCTTCCGTTTCTTGTTTTCTGGTAGGACTTTGCTCCCACTAGCTCCGTGTCGGATCAGTTTCCTAGTTTACCTAGGTTTGGCCTCGACCAATAGGGTTCGAGATATTTGCACAAGGCGCAAAAGACCTAATGTTTGCAAATTAATTAGGCCAAAAACTTGAATCTTGTGAGTTATCACAAAATTGAGCAAATTTAACAAATTCTGTGTGTTGACACAAAATTCTTTTTATTCTCAGAGAGCAGTTAGCGCGTCTTCTGATTGAGCATTTTCATGCAGACCTTAATTTTGATACTTCGGGAAATTCATGCTACTCAGCTGCGAGTGAACACTAATTGTCATGTCATACCAATACTAAGGGTTCAGCTGGGGAACATAACATAGTAAAATACTCAATAAACCATACACTAATGAGTAATGCAGGCGAGAGTTTCACAGAATGTTTGGGATTGTTGCTACATGCACCATTCTGAATGCACCATTCTGAATAAATATAATGAATTGCTCGATACATGTGTGAGTAGATAGGCCCGGGCGCTCGTTACTTTTAAATGGCTCAGTCCTTTTGCAGATGGCGCATTAAATACAGGGTTTTACAATTTTAGCCCTGAACTAAAAACCACCATCAATAATAATGTTGTGGAAAAACAATATAGAGTTGGTTGTTCGTTCGACTTCAGCTCACCGCATCCACTGTGCCATGACAGGTCAGTTAGATGTTGGGAGTGATATACTGTCTTTATTTATACCACCTTATGGATAGTTTTTGGGATATCATTTTAAAGCTTATTGTTTATATTGTCAATCTTTGGTGCATGATATGAGATATCTTTGGTGCATGATATGAGATTTCAACGCTTTGATGCATTTATTTGAAAAATATGGCGGTACTCCTAACACATGACATTAGTTGCAGTGAATTTCGTAACTTAATTCATCAAAGAGATATAATGGGGCTTACAGCTATATTGGATTTTGGTTTTCACTTGGTCCAACAATGTCATAGTTACATAACCAGTTCTAAAGATGATAGATAATGCCATATCTAATACCTAATTGGAAAGCCTAATATTTTGTACTACGCATTCCAAGAATGCACATCGATCATGCTCCACTTCTGTTGACCATAATGGAAATACCTCCTAATAAAGAAAGTGTAATAACAAATGCTCGTTTGAACCTACGGGTTTTGGTAAGTCAAGTCGTTCGTCATATTTTAGTTTCCATAACATAAGTTTAGTTTTCTGGTAGTATTAAACATCGTCATCAGTTGAATAATTCTTCCAATTTATTCTAGTAATCACGTATCGCAACAAAGGATTCTTCGTTCTAAGAAACAATTGAAATAAATGTTGTGCGATCACTAGGGAAAATGTTTTTTTAGTGACTACTACTCATTCATATCTTGGAGCGATATACCTTGTCATAACACTGGTTTTAATCCAACTACTTAAAACATTACCGAACTCTCTGAACAATATAATGGAGTTCATTATCTTTCTCACTCCTCACCGGTAATAGGGCCCGAGTTCCAGGAATTCCCACAACCCCAAGGCTGCTAAAGGGGGGACCGATTTCTGGGAGTGTAACAAATTTCAATGTGGAAATTTTTGAGGAACTCATATTTAGTTCCTCTCTCTTCCAAAAGCCCATCATTAAAATGGTAGATATATGTAGCCCAAAAGAATAGATGTACGGTTAAGATTAGTAGATTCACATTAAATTTTTATTTTCACAATTTTAGAAGGACTAAAGTAACCTTTATCCAAACTGCATTATTAACAAACATAGATTTCAAAAATAAAAATTCTATAGATAATGGGTTGTATAGTCATGGACTCATGGGCGTTTTTCATGGGAGAAAAACGTTGTACCATTATTTACTGCCGGATTGAATTTTGTTAGATCTAAATTTCCGAATTAGATTTGAATGTGGTCTATCTCCTTCAATAACGCTTCCGTGGAAACGTGTGATATAGTTAGTAGCCGTCGTTAATTAAATCTCAATAAAACATGTTCAATCTCTTTTAAAAAAGATAAATCATGTCCAGTCTTATTGAAACTAAGATGGAGACAAGATTTATTAAGAAAGGTCAATTTAGATAATGGTATGATATGAGATGAATGAGGCTTGAGTAATTAGGATGTCCCGACTGTGTATACGTTGTTTGTATCCCTCGTGTTGTACACCTTGCTCCATGTATTTCATTTTTTAAAAATTCATTAAAAGTTTGATGTAATTCATGATATAGGGGTTTTGCCATTTTTGGCGTGAAAAGTCCATTTTTTCCAAATTTCTACTGATGAAATATGAAATTTTCACTTTTAGTAAAAAGTAAAAAATCCAACTTTAACTTTTACAGAAAGGAAAAAAATTCAATTTTCACTTTTATTCTCATGTGATATACTATGTTTTCATTGATTTTTTGATTGAAAAAAATCAATTTCGTCTATAGTTATTAATTTGTAAAAACTTTTTTTTTATGGAAAATTGGAAATTTTCACAAATATTTGTGAAAAAGAGAGTTTTCAATCAAATGTGATAACTACGATTTTCGCAAAATTACAACATGTGAAAATTGCAATTTTCATTAAAATATGGAAACTAAAATTTCCATAGTCAAAAGTCATAAAGATGAATTATTTTAGAGAGATTTTTTTAGGATTAATAATTATCTTAATTTAAGAAATGTTTAACTAATTAGAGAGTTATTTTAGGGAGATTTTATCAACCGTTTTTAAAATAAAAAAGAAACCAAAAATTTAGATAAAGGTTATTTTTGTAATTAAATCTTCTTTTAACTAATTATGGGTTGTTAATATAAAAAAATTAAATGGTAGGTTTTTCAAACAAAAAAAATAGAATTGGGCTAGATATAATTTCCCCCAAATTTCAAATAAAACAAAACAGTTTTTCATATAAAACAAAACGGCTTTTGCCTTGGGCTTGGTACACCCCCCAGAATTTGGTCACCCCCATTAACAATCTTGCACAACCCTTCCCCTTTATGGATAAGGAGCTGAGTGTCAAACAATGACAAAGCCATGTTATATTTAGCTATACAAAAAATGTAAAATAGCATTATTATAAAAAAAAATGGTGGTTGAAGGCCATCCAGAGAAATATGGAACAAGTTGTAAGATGTTTTACTCAAATTTTAGATTTTTTAGAATTCAAAATAATTGATGATGTTTTTTTATTTTGTCTGCACAAAATTATGATACTTACAAGAATTTTTCTTGTAATATTGAAGACAAATTACACATTTCGTAGAAAAAAATTAAATGCGACAATTGTGTGAAAACCTAGAACAATAACCTAAAAAACGAAATTTTGTAAAGTCTAGGGAGGTGTTTACCTCCCTAGAGTCCTAGACTCGATTTGCCTCTGACTGGTGTCAAATAATTTGAGATTTGGAATGGGTCTGTCTAGGCGTGTGAGTCCATACTCCATATGGATTACGGCCCATAGGTCATACCTATGCAGTGTAAAAAAGAAACTTCATGCCAGTATATAAGACATGCGAGTATAATACAATTTAGACTGGTTTTACATGAAGAGGAGTATTTAATAACCGTTTTAAAAGTTTCCACCCATCCAAGTAGAGCCCTTAATCTTGTTAAAAAAAAAAAAAGTAGAGCCCTTAAAAGAAGAAGTGGGTAGCTTTGACATCTATACTACTGTGTTTTGGATTTTGGAATTTGCAATGTTACGGCATCACTCTATTCAACTGCATTACAGTTGAAGTGCTATATCAAAACATTGAACAAGGCGAATGACGGTTCCAAAAAATTTGTAATTTGTTTGTGAGCACCATTTTGCGGGGAGCTATCCCGCTCAAGCGGCTTCTTTATTGTTAGATCACGTTAAAACCCAGATCCAACAGTCTTGGACCATTTAGGGGAAATGGTGGGTCCTTTCCTGAATACGAATCCAACCATTGATTTGATTATCTAACGGTAAAGAAGCCGCTTGAGCAGGATAGCTTCCCGCAAAACGGTGCGGGATAGCATTTGTCTTTGTTTTATCAGAACTCCATCAAATTAATTAACGAGCAGTGCTATCCCGCACCATTTTGCGGGAAGCTATCCCGCTCAAGCGGCTTCTTTACCGTTAGATCACGCTAAAACCCAGATCCAACAACAGTGAACTCTTTAGGGGAAATTGTGGGTCCTTTCCTGAATACGAATCCAACCATTGATTTAATCATCTAACGGTAAAGAAACCGCTTAAGCGGGATAACTTCCCGCAAAACGGTGCGGGATAGCATTTGTCTTTGTTTTATAAGAACTCCATCAAATTAATTAACTTCTCTCTCGTTTTGTTTCTTTGAGAGATAAGTTAAAATTTCCTTCATACCTCATTAATGACACACCTTACCAATCTAGACGGTGGCCAGGATATGTATGTTAAATTCATACTCTGGGCGCCTTATACACACACACAAGTCAGCATTAATCATCAGAGCTGCAGTAACAGTAGCGACCAGAAAATTTAAGCCTCGCAGATTTTGTCAAGAAGGAGAGAAAGCGAGTTAAATTCTAGGAGTCACGAGACGGACACTTCGCTACATTTTACTGCTTTTTGCTCTTAGAGTGCGATCAGACAGACAGACCCACAAAGACAGAGATTCTGGGAATGAGACTAGGCCGTGCAACGGGACCCATCGCATCATCAACAAATCCAAAAACATCCATTGGATTTACTAAACCATGACATCATTTCTGATCACTTGTCAACACGTGGATGATCATAAGAATATTAAGTCCCACGCCATGAACAAGACAAAAGCTACAAATATTATGATGCATACGGCTTTTTTTTCTTCTGCTGCTGATTGTTGCTGGCTGGGGCTGTTGTCTTGTTGTTGTCAATGTCAATTTGTTTAAAGACTTAACGCGCAGTGATGAGAGCGGGGAAGCAGGAACACTAACACGGGACACGGACACAACACGACACGGACACAGGGATCGGCAAAAATCCAAAATCATCAGGCCACGGACACGTCTATATATACATTAATAAAATGGTTTTTATATACTAAGATCATAGTGTTATAGTATATCAAATACATTAATCACGCAAATACATGAAAAAAACTCAATTTTATGTCGTTAGGTTAGCTCACAAATAGAAAAATTAACTATTATACTGATTTCCTTGACACACTAGGTTACCAAACTACTAAAATGGAGTATAGATTTCTTCATGTGTGTCGTGTCGGTGTCCCACACGCATCGTGCGTTCGTCACGCGTCTGACGCGGACACGGCGTTAATACTGGTGTGTCCGTGCTTCACTTGATGAGAGAGATATTGAGCCATTCAGATTCTGAGACAGTAACAGTGATATGTAATGTACGGTAATATGTTTTAACTCTCAGCGCATGTTAGCATTTGTAGTAAAAAAAGGAGAAGGAAAACAGAACCACAGACAAAGACAGATAGTTACTGTATGGAGTTGAAAGAGACGTGACTCATTCGTGGCTGAGTGCGACAGATTTTAAAAGCTTCTGCTGATGATGCACAGATGACGCAAGGCCTTTTTCCTTGTCATTTTCCACCACATCAGCACCGACTCCTCTAGGCTCTAGTCCTCTGCAATTGCATCTTAAACTTAAACCAACATGGGTCCTTAGTCTCTGTTTTTCCATTAGTTGAAGTTGAAGAGAGGTGCTAGACATACCGAGGCTGTACACAGGGATTTATCCCGTGTGGGGAATTGACGGAAGAGATTAACACTTCTCAATATCGAGATTAGTAATGGGAAGGATGGGACCCACTTTTTATTTCAAGCGGGACAAAATACGGTGTGTTGTTTTCGGTGAGTCTATCTTTATTGTTAGTTGAAAGATAATGTGTCCATAGCTCTGCAACACTAATAATGGGGAGGATACAATAATACGGTTAAAATGATATTTGGTTGACATTTTCGTAGGGGTGAGTAGTGGGTAGATAAGGATTTAGTAGTAGGGGTGACACTAATAATGGGGAGGATACAATAATAATGGGTGGATACGGATTTTGGTATCATCCTCCTCCAATCCTTCTAAATGGTGGATTTGAATATTTTATCCACATCCAATCCATTACACGTCGAATGTCATACACGTGAGTGAGCAGATTAGCGAGTTGCTTCTCCCCCAAACTTATTCTAGGGAATCAACAAATTGATGATTTTGATCACCTCCCAAATCGAGTTCCAATTTCAATTCATTAATTCATCACCATTATGATCAGATTAATGTTCGATTTCGAAAAGTTAAATTGCTTCATTTTGAATTCGAAAATACAAAAATCCTATAAAAAGACTGTTGATTGCCGACGTACAAAGCACGTGCACTCGACTTGTATAAGTAATTAACATAACATGAGTAATACAATGTTTTTCCAACAACCAAAATTATAATATTTATTGATATGAAGGCCTTCGATCAATCAAAAATACTTTTGGAATATCGGATCTTCAGTGCTTCTCAATAACAAATTATATATATTATCTACCAACTTTCTATAATAACTTTCATATATGTATAATACTAACATTATCCTTAAGGTCGTGTGTCCCACGGTTGGATGATGTCCCACCCACGTCCAACCTGTGAAAACGACCGTTTCAAAAATTGACCCGCGTCCAATCCGTTGAGAAACGGATTGGGTATCCACTCGAAAAAATGCGGATTTGTCTGGATAAAATCCACAGATTTGGTCGTTTTTGCTCACCCCTACATTTCGGTGTTATTTTTCTTGTGAATTTAAACGACAATGGATTTAAATCTAATTTTTTATGACATATTTCTCTTATAAAGATATACCTTCTTACCGAAAATGAGCGCGCTTTAGGGGTGCACATGGGTCGGTCGATTCGGGTTTCACATAAAACCATCAACCGACTCGCTAGTCCTCGGTTTTAAATTTTCAAATCAACCCTCCGATCTTTTTACGTTCAGGTTTTAACCACCCCGCATCGGGTCTGTCGGGTTTGGGTTAAATTGCAGGTTTGCCCGATTTTTTCGCAATACTTCCTGCTCAAACAGATCGAATAATCGATTGATTTAATTTAGAGAATAATACATACGATTCAGAGAAACAATTAATTTAGTTAATTTAATCAGAACCCCAAGTTTTCTATATTCATTAATTGAAGATGAATTCATCTGTTGTTATAGATTACGATTGATGAATTCATTAGTTGTTGAATCGAAGATGAAGTGGTGATGGATTGAATCTTCGATGAAGTGGTGAGACTTTGAGATTGAGAACTGAGATGAGATTCATAGTGAAAGAAGAGAAGAAGTAGAGGATTGAGAAAGAATAAAGATAAAGAACTGAAGTTAGAGAGAATGAGATTGGTCATTAGGTTTTAGGGTATTAAAATATGGATTGTTAGGATTAACTCTCATCAACGGCTATAGCTATCGGGTTATTAAGAACCAGTTTGTTCTACATCAAACCATAGGCCGACCCATCTATATCGAGTTTGCAAAATTAAAACCGCATACCGAATCGCTGCAGACGAGTACGGTTTGAAAGCCTATGGATAGATCGGGTTCGGCCAGATACGATAAGAGATTCGATTATCGTGCAGCTCTAAGACATTCTGAAATACGAAACTTCACCATATATAAATTTTAACTTCAACCGTTAATCTTTAGCAGTTAAAATTAAAAGTTATAGATGGAGGCCTTATACATCTTTAAAAGCATCCATTTTTTGTAGGAAGATATATATATATCTTTATAAGAGAAATATGCATTAAAAAGTTAGCTTCAAACTCATTCAAGTTTCAAAAAAAAAAAAAGTGGGGCGGAAATTCAACCACAGATATAATAGTTTCATAGGCGACAAAGAAAACTGGAAATCAATTTATTGGACTAAAGCTTTTCAAAACCCTAAACATACTTTTCAACTAATCTCCCTTACTGTAGTTCTTACACTCATCTCAACCTTATGGTGGATACCATTGAAAATATTATCAATCAACTCACTGAACAAATGGAAAACACAAATATTGATCTAAATGAGAGCCATGTGTTGAAATTGATCCATCTTATCTGAAAGTTAAAGAAAAGAAGGACTGGAAACTCACCTTCTTGGGAAGATTGGTCACACACAAGAAAACTCTAATCATGGATCTCACCAACTGTATCAAAAGAATTTGGGATATGTCAAAAGGATTCAATATCAACAAATATCACAGAGGAGTTAACTACTTCATAATCAAAGTTAACTCAGAAGAAGACAAGTTTCACCTCAAAACTAGAGGCCCGTGGATTGCTCTAGGAAGCTTCATGGTTCTAATTGAAGCCCCTGTTGATGGATTCATAAACTTCAACTTTGCAAAGTTTGACATGATAATCATGAAGATTCATCTCAAAAGAGTACTTGTAACAATAACCCTATGGAAAGCCCTGTTCGATATCTGCAAACCAGCTGGTGTTCTCCAAGACTTCAACTAACCCCATGGTAGAGATGAAGATGAGAAGAATGTGGATGCAGTGATAGAAATGAACCTGAAGAGAAAGATGCCAACATGTATGTGGGCTAAAGTAGGCACTACCAGAAAAAGAATTGAGTATGCTTATGTCGTTTCTTCTGAGCTATGCCAGATTTGCAGAATCCCCGATCATCCAATCACTCCCTGCAAAAAGGCAATCTTGGAAACTAATCAACAAGGAAAAAAAGTAATAGAAGAGGGGTAAACAAGCAAAGTCCAGGGTGAAGCAGAAGTATCTTCTAAATCTCAATCCTCAGACTCTCATCTGGTAACAATTCAAGTGACAAAAAACGAAACTGCCAAAGCTTTAAGAAAGTTGGGATTCACTGGGGGACCGGAACAACCAGTAGAGGAGGGGGAGGTGTCTAGCAAGAAAAACTCAGAAGATGAACTTCTTGACATCACTGAAAATGTCAGTCCTCAAAGCCTTCAGATCCTTTCATCAATATCCCTAAGCCAAAATGCTGAAATTTTAGATTTGAATCTCTCCTTCTCTAGTGAAGATCAAGACTCTGAAATGGGAAACAACAATGATTACTAGAGAAAAAATCCAGCAAGAGGTTCAAGAAGAAAAAAGGTAAACATAAAAAGTGCAGCTAGAAAGACCCCCATCCAGCAATATACCTCTCCAGATATTCCACCAGGCTTTGAGAATGTGGTTCCTTTCAACTCGCCACAAAAGACTTCAACTCAGAGAGGCTAGAGTCGTCAGCTAAGAGACCAACCAAAGGAGGAGGGAATATCACCTGAGACTTTTCAAAGAGAACAAAATCATGGTAGCTCTAAGAAGAGAAGAAGTGGACTGGACTTCAATGGTGGTAGGGACTTCCCAGAAGGAGCAAAAAATAATGAGAAAGCCGAGCACCCTTCTCTAGCTGACATCAAGCCTTTAACGGAGCCAACATGTGGCAGAACTCAAAAAAGAATGTACACCACTGAACAGAACATCGAGACAACATCTCAGAACATAATTCCTCAGGTAATATCTCTACATTTCACTATTACATCTCAGCACATAGATAAAGATCCTAATAGCATGCTTTAAGTTCAAATACACATATTTAGTTATCTTAGTGATACCATTCATGCTAGACTGGGAAAAATTTACCAAATAATTTCATACTTTTGGGAATCTATTAATGATGCTCAGCTGGAATTGTCAAGGCCTAGGTTCTCTAGTAACAAAAAATCATCTAAGAGACCTGCTAGGTAAGGAAAATTAAGATCTCTTCTGTCTCTTAGAGACCCGACAGAGAAATGAAAATATGCATAAAATTCTAAGAAGACTAAGTGTCTACAACTACTGGTTGGTTCCCCCAAGAGGAACAACTGATGGTATGGTGTTAGCTTGGAAAAACAATATGAATATTGTAATCCAAAACTTTATCTTTAATCAGATAAATGCTACACTTTGGGATCCAATAACTGCTATAAAGAGTACTATAACTTGTTTCTATGGAATCTCAACTAGAAATCATGAAATAAATTCCTGGAATATGATTAGAAACATGGCTTCCACCATGAATGGTCCTTGGCTAATCATGGGAGATTTAAATGTTGTTTTTTTCTGAAGAAAAAGAAAAGTGCGCATCCTTTTAACATGAATGAAGCCGATGCATTCATAAATATCATTAATGAATGTAACCTATTTGATCTAGGTTTCTTTGGATATCCCTATACTTGGTGCAATCAAATAAATGAAAATGCTCTTACGGAAGAAAGATTAGATAGAGGTTTATCAATGAAGAATGGAATACTATGTATCCAAATAGTTCAATCTATCACTTAGCTGCTATAGGATCTGATTATTCTCCTATACTCCTTAAAACCAATCCTAACTGGAAGGATGGAGCTATCCCGTTTAAATACTTTGGTAAATGGGTTGAGCATCCTGAATATAAACATCTCATTGTTGAAGTTTGGGCTGAGAACATTCATGGGTCTCCAGGCTATGTTCTAGCCTTAAAATTGAGAAGAGTTAAAACCATTCTCAAAAAATGGAACAAACTCCACTATGGCTCTATCTCAAATAACATTAGAAATATAAAAAATGATCCAGAGATAGCTATGACAAGTCAGAGAAGAGATCATAATTACATTTCTGATCTTAAACGTCAACTTCTCATTTGGAATAAAATCGAAGAAGATTTCTGGAAAACTCAAAGCAGAGATAATTACATAAGGTTAGGAGATAGAAATACCAACTATTTTCATAATTCTGTGAGGAAAATATACAGGAGGAATAGAGTAAACACTATCCAGCACTCAAATGGCATTTGGCTTAATGAGAGAGCTGAAATAGCTGATTGTCTAACTCAACATTTCCTTTCTGTATCTTCTATTGTTGCCCCACAGCTGGATCAAGATATGATAAACCTAATCCCCTGTGTCATCTCTAATGAAGATAATTTGCTTCTCTCTAAACTTCATGATCCCATTAAAATAAAAAATATTCTTTTCTATATGGAAGGAAATAAATCCCAAGGACCAAATGGTTTCCCACCTAACTTTTTCCAAGATAATTGGGAAACAATTGGTCCTGATCTGGTAACCACAATACAAAAATTCTTCACAACGGGATACCTTCTTAAAGAGATGAACTCTACTTCCATCTCTTTGATCCCAAAAGTTCAAAACCCAACTACTCCGGCAGATTTCAGGCCTATTGCTTTGTGTAATACTACATATAAAGTGGTATCCAAACTCATTGCCAATCGTATGAAACCTCTCTTAAATAAAATTATATCTTTGTATCAATCTGCTTTTATAGCAGGTCACCAGATCACTGATAATATTACAATGGCACATGAAGCCATTCATAGTATGCGGAAAAAAAAGGGAAAAGAAAGACTAATAGGAATAAAAGTTGATATGTCTAAGGCATTCGACAGAGTTGAATGGCCTTTTCTACTGGACATTTTTAAATAAAATGGGTTTCTCCGATCATTGGTGTTCTTTGATAAAGCAATGCATATCGACAACTAGTATGGCTATCCTTCTTAATAGTTCACCATGTCAGTTCTATTCCCCTATTAGAGGCCTCCGACAGGGAGATCCTCTATCCCCATTCCTATTCATCTTATTTGTGGAGGATCTATCAAGAATTCTTCTAGAAGCTGGGACTAAAGGGTTAATTCATGGAGTAAAAGTCACAAAATCTGCACCCTCTATCAGTCATCTCCTTTTTGCAGATGACTGTCTAGTCTTCTGCAAAGCTACTGACAGAGAAGCTCGTAATATCCATGACCTCTTTGAAAGATTTAGCAAAGGTTCTCGTCAATTAATCAACTTCTCTAAATCGGGAGTGTTCTTCAGCAATAACACCCTTCCTCATCAGAGAAAAAGTATAACTCAAATACTCCAGGTTCTTCTTATATCTATAAATGATGAATACTTAGGAGCACCTCTATTCACTAATAGATCCAAAATCACTGCTTTCTACCCTCTGATTGACAATATGAGAGGTAAACTAAGTACTTGGAAAAGAATAGACCTAAACACTCCTGCTAGAACTGTTCTGATCCAAGCAGTTACCTCTACTGTAGGAATATATCAAATGAGTAGTTTTAAAATACCAAAAGCTATAAAGGCAACTCCTATGGAGTAAAAATTCATCCATATCTTTGTGATGATCCATCTTTTATGGATAAAAAATGCCACTATGGGTAAAATTTAGGTCAACATATCTCTGAAGTCCAGGTGGTACTCCACACATTTGAGGGATTTGTTCTGAGTAATCCATCCGGTCATAGGCTGACCGGATATATCATCCGGACACTTAGTGTTCGGATTAGTTTTTTTTTTCTTCTATTTTTTCTTATCCTGTCTTTAAGTGACCGGATGCAGTAGTGTTGTTTTATTAATACGGTCGTTTGAGGACCGGATGAGCTTTCTTCTTCGCGTAGAATTTCTGAATGTATAAATTCTCCGTACATACTATTCTCCAAAATTTTCATTAATTTCCTCTGTTCATAACTTTTTTTAATTAGGGTTTGTAACAAAAAATCAGATTTGTTTGATTTACTTTGATTTTTTGAAATAAAGATTAGGGGTTTTGATTTTTGTTTGGATTTGGAAAAAGACGTTCAAGAAAGGTTGGTTCTGATTTTTGACGATAACTATATGCAACTCCACCAAGTACTGTATCTCATCCATGTTCAATTAATTCTCATTCATTCTCACGAATTGATTGATTCTCGTTGTTGTTTATCATCTCCATCATCTCATCTTCTTCATTACAAAAATATGTAACTGGTGCCTTTCCCTTCTTCAAATATCATCAAGCTTTAATAATGGAGGTGCTGGTGGTTTAAGGTCAGGATTGGATTCTATCTGGACACTAATGAGCCGGATGGGGTATCCGGACGAGAAGTAGTCGGATGGAGGAGTCATTTTGATTTTCCCATGGTGTGTTTTAACTCCATAAATTTATGAGAGTCCACATATTTATGGATACTCATTAACTTATGGATGTTTTTACATCCACACCATAGAAGTTGCCCTAACAGAGGAACTAAACAAGATACAAAGAGATTTTTTCTGGAACAAAGTCCAAGGAAAACCAAAAGGAGTGTATCTAAAATCTTGGATCACTATTTGTAAACCAAAAGAGGAAGGTGGTCTAGGAATCATTAATATGGATACTTATAATGATGCTATCATATCCAAGATGGGATGGAGACTCATGCAACAACCTGATTCTCTCTGCGGTAAAGTTATGAAAGCTACATACTATGAAGATACTGTCATTATGTCTATATCCACAAAACCCAAGGAAACAGATTCTTGGATTTGGAAAGGTATATTTTCAGGTATAACCAATATACAAGAAATAGACATGTGGAAGATTGACAATGGTAAAGGGGTAAATATCTGGGTTGACAATTGGCTAACAGGATATCATCCACCTATTAACAGACCAAATACATGCCCAGAAGCCATTAAGACAGTTAGCAATCTAATGCAAACTGATAACACATGGAACATAAATAATATATTAGCTTGGTTCCCACCTACGATAGCTAATACAATTTTGAGGGTGCAGATTCATTGTCCTAATGAAGAGGATAGAATCATTTGGTCTCTCACATAGAGAGCTGATTTTACTGTGAAATCCTTGTACCAAAACCTAATTCAGTCTAATGAAGCTCAAAATCCACGAGGAGACTGGATGAAAATATGGAAGCTAGGAGTTAATCCTTCCATCAAAACATTTCTCCGGAAATGTGTTCACACTATTCTACCAACTAATTCAAGGATATCTAGAGTATTGTCCAAAATTGACCTAAATGTCATATGTGTAATGGAAGAGAGGAAACTCAAACACACCTGTTCATGGAGTGCAACTTTACCAAAGAAGTCTGGCATAATCTACACTTACACCCTCAGAATATGATTGGTAATCACTTAGATTATCATTCATGGATGAACAGTTTGTTCACTAATAGACAGTCAGTTGGCACCCTAAAATGGTCTGAAATTTATGCTACCATAAACTGGCATATATGGAAGGCTCGACATCTACTAGTTTTCCAAAACAAACATGAAATTCCTACTGAAACAGCTAGAGAAATCATCAATCACATAAACACAAGATTTGCAATCAAAGATAAGGAGAAGTCTAACTACTGTCATGTCTATTACAATAAACACCAAGCCAGGGAAAAACCTATCATATATAAACTCAATTGGCAAAATCTTGAATTTCTATGTCACAAAATAAATGTTGCAATACAGGTACCAAGGATGATATGAAAATGGCAGGTTTTAGCTTAATATTTAGCAATTATGCAGGTCACTGCAAAGGAGCAAAGGGATATCCAGCCTCCTTCACCACCAAAGAGGATCTAATCAAGCAAGGAGCAGCAACAGCTTTTCAATGGGCGGCGGATTTAGGTCATAAAATGGAGTTTGAAAGCAATGAAAGAAGAATCCTATACCTATTGATAGAAGAACATGCTGCTGTGATAGATGGAAGATTCAAAAACACAAACAATCGAAAGGAGAATGGAACCCTAATAAGGAAATACTTTGAATTAACTAAATTAAATTTAATTAGTACTGTAACTAATAGAGTAGCAAAGAACCTTGCAAGAATATGCAGCCATTCTCGTAGAATCCAAAACTGGTCTGGATTTGATTTACGCTCTCTTGTATTTTTCCTGGACAATGTTCGGTTAAACCTATCTTCTGAGATTCATCTCCTTCATATCGATCATGCAAATGAAGTGGTGGATAGAATAGGGGTGGTTTAATCCACTTCTGTATGTTCCCTTTTTCGGATAAAAAAAAAGGGACTAAAGCTTTTCATTTCCTTTATACATGTAATGGTAGTTATTCAAGAGGTCGCTGCCTTGAACAAAAGCTCGAAGCACTTTTGTCAGAAAAAAAAGAACAGTATAAACAAGCCGGTCAAAAAAGAAAATATTGTATACGGTAAATATGATTTTCTGGCAAACCATGATAAAAGCCGTCAGTTTTGTTTCGTGGTAGTGTATTGAAGAAATCAACAATTTCCCGGCTAACTTTTAGGCCTTACACTTACAATATTCATAGCCGTTGTTTTGTCTCTAATAGAGGACACAAAAAAGAAATGATTGGGTAAGTGACTATTAAGGATTCTATTCATGGCTGTTAAAATGCCATGATGGGTTATAAGATGGCCACGATAATGGTTATGACCTTATAGGAACGAAGGACCACTTCCACTTCTTTTACGCGAAAGGAATTCCAAAACGCAGGTATAGTTGTCGAAGCAACTATTATACCGGTACCCACAAATTATTGATGGCGCGTTAGGATCGAAATGGAGTTGTTGCATTTTGTACAAGAAAAAGGAGTTGCAACATTCAAACAGTTCTTTTATAACTCTCTGCTGCTTGGATAGGTCACGGACTTATAAATCTCAACCAACAATGTAAGCTGTTGGATTACAATCTTTAGGTTCGTCCACGCCCCTATCCTCTCATAGTCTCATGTACGTTAAATCGATTCCCACGGGAATGACTATTGGATAACGACAGAAGAAAAAACATAAGGAATCTGACCACTAATCAAATAAATTGCCATAAATCGACAAGGAGAAAACATATATATTTTGGACCAGGGATGTTCGGACCTAAGTGTCCAAAATGGTCCTAGTATCCAAGCTAGTTTTTGGTAGGGGTTACTCGGCTATGTGTAGAGGAAAGCTCTCTACTTGTTTATTTCATTGATTGATCCCAAAGCATACAAGCTACGTGCATTTTGACCGGAAGAAAATTCAATCTCGCAGCGTGGATCTTCTTCAGTCTAGCAGTTTTATTGTCGTTGGATCCCGTAGATATGACATAAGATAATTGTGTAGGATAACGGATGTTATCTCTGGACTTTGTAATCCAACAAAAGTTTAAACTTCTCAGCACTTTAAAAATCGATTTTTACATACAACACCAACAATATCCTTCAATATCTTGAACGAGACTATTAGTAATGTTGTAATTCATGTTATTAAGATGTTACGCTCTAATCTAAAAAGATATTTCTACTTCTTACAACAAAGTTTAAATTTCTTTTTTAAGCACGAAGATAGTTGTATGGCAACAATAAACATCGTAATCGGTGGGAGTTAAACAAGAAAGATCGTGATGGATGAACTAAGGATGATGAACAGGAGGTGGTGAAGTGTGGAAAAAATTTACGAACAAACTAGTTATACCAGATTTGAGAGAGAAAACAATTCATTAAACTCAAGAAAAGGAACAGACGGAGTTAATATACACTCTGTGACTGTCAGGAGAAAACACAGATTACAAGCACGGTAATACAGTTTTAACAGAGAGTGACAGTTAAGGTGTTAACAGAGTGTAAGGCAGAAAATATAAAAGACACTTTGTGTTACTATCCCCCCACCCCCACCCCCAAAAAAAAAACTGAAGAGGAGTTAAGACCTTCAGTTTATGTCTGAGAAAATCAAAACGTGGAGAAGTCATCCCTTTAGTGAAAATATGTGCAGCCTGCTCCAAAGTATACAAATATATCACCTGCAAATATTTAGAGTGAACTAGCTAGTTCACGCACAAAATGAAAGTCCAAAGCCAGATGTTTCATTCTACTGTGAAACACTGGATTGGAGGCAAGAGCAATAGAGCTCTTGTTATCACAGGCAATAGGTGATGAAGAAGGAAGAAACACATGTAGATCTTTGAGTAGTTGACATAACCAAACTACTTCAGTTGTTGTAGATGCAAGTGATCTGTATTCTTCCTTTGTACTGGATCTAGATACAGTCGCTTGTTTCTTTGCAAACCAGCTGATATGATTGGCACCAAAAAATACACAAAAGCCACTTGTTGACCTTCTGTCATCTGGACTACCATCCCAATCATCATCAGAATAGCCGTGTAATGCAGTGAAACCATTTGTGAACAATAGACCATGATCCAGTGTACCTTTCACATATCTCAATACTCTCTTAGTAGCAGTCAAATGAGATATTGTGGTAGAGTGCATAAACTGACAAATCTGGTTGTCTGCAAAACATTACTTAGGTCTGGTCCATGTTAAATACTGAAGAGAACCTACAATGGACATGTATTTTGTAGGGTTAGTTAAGAGATCTCCATCATTTGCACTGAGTTTAAATGAAGCAGGTCAAGGAGTTGAACAGGGATTCATTCCAACAAGATTAGTCTTGTTCAATAAATCCAGGGCATACTTTGTCTGAGAAAGAAAAAGACCATTCTTGTTTCTTTTAACTTCTCATCCCAAGAAGTAATGTAGCTGTCCTAAATCCTTAACTGGAAATTGAGTGCACAAATGTTTGATAACAGAATCAGAATGAGATGAACATTTTCCAGTGATGATATTATCATCAACGTAAACTAAGATGATAATTAATAGAGATCCTAATTTCTGAATAAATAAAGAAGAATCAGCAAGAGGTGGGAAAAAATCAATGGCTATAAGAGCATCCATGAGTTTCTCATACCATACTATGGGTGCCTTCTTCAGTCCATATAAATATTTGTTCAGATTACACACATAAGTTGGATGGTCCTTATCTTGAAATCCATGAGGTTGTAACATGTAAACATCCTCCTTTAAATCCCCATGAAGAAAGGCATTACTTATGTCTAATTATTTGAGTTGCCAGTCAAAGTTAACTGCAAGGGATAACAATAGTCTTATAGTAGCAGATATAACAACTGGACTAAATATGTCAGTATAATCAAGTCTCTCTAATTGATTAAAAACCTTAGCAACTAACCTAGATTTGTGCCTTTCTATAGAACCATCTGCGTTGTATTTAATTTTAAAAACCCACTTAGAGAAAATTAGGTTCTGAGGAGAATGAGGTGGTACATATGTCCAAGTGTATGCATCTTTAAGAGTTGTATACTTATTTTTCATTGTTGTTTGCCAAACAGGAACTTTTGCAGCTTGAGAATAACAGGTTGGAGTAGAAACTTCAAGATGAGAAAGATGAGTAGAGGAAAGAGCATACTTCGCAGCAAAAAATACTTTAGGCTTGAAAACACCATTTTTGGCTCTTGTTTACATAGAATGAGTAGTAACAGTTGTAGAGGCATCAAAAGGTGTAGTTGAAACTGTAGAGTTGAAACAGTCAGGTGATGCAGTAAAAGTATGTGAAGCAGAATAAGTATTATTAAGTGTTGGCTGAGAGAGTAGTATCTGACTGAGAAACCGCAACAGAAGTATATGTAATATCTGACTGATCTAACAAAACAGGATGAAAAGGAAAGTCAAGAAATACAATGTCATATTGTGAAGTATCCTGGAATATAGAGTAAGGAAAAACCTCTTCATGGAAAACAACATGTCTAGAAACAAAAACTCTTTTAGTGGATGGAACTAAACATCTGTATCCCTTGTTGTGAGAACTATAACCAAGAAAAATGCACTTTACACTTCTTGGCTGAAATTTATTTGAAGTGTATGGATTGAGCCAAGGAAAACATAAGCATCCAAAAGTCTTAAACAACAAATAGTCAGGTTCCTTGTTAAACAAACATTTATATGGAGAGTCAAAAGACAATAACCTTGTAGGAAGTCTGTTGATTACAAAGTTTGCAGTTGAGAGGGCATCAAACCAATAATTAAAAGATAAACCAGATTGTATCAAAAAATTTCTTGTTGTAGCAAAGAGGTGTTTATGGTTAGATTCTGCTACCCCATTCTGCTCAGGGGTATGTGGACACGTAATTTCATGTTGAATACTAGTGTCTAGAAGAATTTATTTTAATCTCTTGTAACAAACTCACCTCTATCATCACTTCTTATAGTCTTAATTTTAAGATTTAACAGATTCTCAATATAAGCTTTGAAATGCATAAATGTCTTTCTAAAATTAGACTTAAGAGTAAGAGGATATACCGAACAAAACTTAGAAAAATCATCAATTATATTGACAAAATAGTGAAAACAATTTACATAAGTAACATGTGCAGGACCCTATACATCCATGTGAAGAAGTTGTAGTGGAAATGTAGAAACATAAATTGATACATTGAAGGGTTGCTTATGTGATTTTCCTAGCTGACATTCAGAACAATTGTGAGGTTTACTACTGAAATCAGAAACATTTATTAACCTAGAAAGTCTTGAAAAGGTTTGAAAAGAAGGATGTGCTAGACTTTTATGCAGTTGATGAAGCTTTGGCACATGAAAAACAGTAGAAGTAGTTGTAGTTGAAGCTGAAGAAGCTACTGTGTCACAGATCATTGGAGATCATTGGATACAATCCATTCTTACTGGGCCCTTAAAAAAGAATCCTCTTGGTGTGTATGTCCTTAACAATAAAACCACATAAAGTAAAGGTAAGAGAACAATTATTGTCTCTTGTGAACTTATGAACAAAAATCAAATTCTGCTTAGCTAATGGAACATGAAGTATATGTTTTTTATGAAATTGTTGATGTGGTACTGAAATAACTGAAAAACCAGATTGTAAAAAAGACATACCTATACCATTAGCAGTAGTGACAGAATCACCACCAGAATAAGATGAAGTAGAAGCAATGTTAGAGGAATCAGCAGTGAGATGATGTGTTGCTCCAGAATCCATATACCATAGATTTTCACCTAGGATATTAGCAGCAACAAGCATAGCCTGGAGATATTTAATGGAATCACGACCTTGATATGCAAAATTCATGCGATTCCAGCATTCATCAGCAGCATGTCCATATTTACGACAGATCTGACATGTAGGCTTGTCTCCAGATTCAAGATTAGCTGGTCTTGCAACATCAGTTGCAAAAGATGTGGATGGAGTTGGTAAAATTCCTGATTGTCTACCAAAACCTCTACCAGATCCACGACCTCCTCTACCTAGATTAGGATTAAATCCTCTAGTACCTCTACCATGTCCTCTTCAATTAGTAAAGAATTCTTTATTAGTGGATTATATATTGTTGGCAGTAAGATGACTTTGACAAACAAGTTCCTCACTAAGTAAAAGATTATGTAACTCAATGCTTGAAATAGGAGGATTACGAATACTTATAGAAGTAGCAAAACAATTGAATTCAGGACCAAAACCAACGAGTGTGACTACCACAATTTCATCATCAGAAATAACAGATCCACAAGCATCTAATTGATCTGTGATCTTCTTAATTTCAGTAGTGTAAGCAGCAATAGAGGAATTACCTTTCTTGATAGTCAACAATTTTGTTCTCAACTGAGTTGACTAAAATTCGAGCAAATCCATCTGATATAGCCTTCCATAGTTCATAAGATGTAGAAGCATTAGCAAAATAAGATATTACCTTATCAGAAATTATGAAATTGATCCACATGATGATTGTAGAGTCTTCATCAACCCAATATGTATAAAGTGGATTCTCTACACCGTTGTTAGCATTGGTACGATTCGTGAATTGAATACGATTATAGACACATTTTTGTATCTACTTTGATCACAATTGCCTATATTGTTAGTACATATTTTGTACTTATTTTTCTATTTTGTGTATCTGGGAAATAAAGATCGATGGACTAAAAGTTGGAATTCCCGCTCGTGAAATGGAGGAAATGAAGTAATTTATAATTTAATGGGCTAGGCCCGAAAGAAAGAACACGGAGAATTATTTCATTGGTCCAATTATTTGGATACGAAAGTGTGGTAAACATGCCAGGGTGTGTGCAGAAAGTGTGGAGCCCATTACGTCGACATCATTTACAAGATATTAGAATGATATTTGAAGATGTTTTATTTATAATGAAGAAAATAAAAGTGTTAGGTACGAAATCTACATGGAGTAATTGAAGGGAATTAAATATATGAAAAGTATGGAAAAAATAATATTCTTTATGATTGGAGTTAATAAAGAATAAATAATTTTGTAGATGGGGAAAAACGATTTGCTGGTTTTTTAAGAAAGTGAAGAGACGACCGTGCGGACGAGACTCCTCACCCGAGCAAACTGCCTAACCTCACACAGATGCACTGCACGGGAGTGCTTTGAGATCGAGAGATCAATCTGTAGGACTCCGTCCTAAACCAAGTCAATGGCCATTCCAGAGTCAATTCGGTCACAAAGAGGGAGATGGGTTGATCTGTAGGAGGGAAGCTGAGAATTGTGTGGGATCAACGGTGATCAAGGATTATGGATGTGTTGAAGGTTTCTGCAAGTTTGTGTAAATAAGTTTCGAATGATTGAGAGAGTGTTGCTCACACGATGATTTTTTGGTTAGACGATGGATTGTCTGTTCAATATCTCGTGGATTTTCTGTGTCTTCTTCAATCATGGATTCAGAGACTTACTTATATTGTTAGAATAGTGAACACATTGATCCCAGTAAGTGTGACGGTTTCTTGAGTGAAAGAATTGGAAAGTGGGAGATCGTGGTAAAGTCAGTTCCATGTCGTGTGGAGACTTGACTGATCGTGCACCCACTACTTTGCTAACTTATTCAACCGTTTGCACGACTTACTCACATTACTCGTCGTGGATGAACACACGTGCCGTAGACCACCAGACCAAAACCTTAATTGATATCCCCCCATGTGACGTGATTGATGTCTCACGAACGTGGAGTCTGCAAGGCAGACGTGTATTAGGTCAGTTGTTGACTTTTAGACGGTGAGTCTAAGTTTTGTTGAATTGAGCATGAGTGACGAATGCCCAGTGATTCATAGATTGAACATGTCAGATGTACAGTTCTTATGTTGATATTGCTCGTTTGAGCAAATATTGTAAATTCGAGTAACTGAGCAAGTATTGCTCGATTCGACGAATTACTGAATATTGATAATTGGATCAATATTCGAGCAACTGAGCAAGTATTGCTCAATTCGACGAATTATTGGTAACGTGGCCCAATAAAATATTAATTAAAATACTGGTAGCCAACCAAATATTATGTAATTAATCTAAATATTGATTACGGGATCAAACATAAATTTAATAGTATTTGAACTTGCTCAGAATGATGATTTCGTAGAGCGTTTGTTCGAAACCCTAATTTTTGATCAATTGTTCGTCAATTGATGAATCACTGAAAATAGGTTACTGAGTGAAGGAGGGACCAACCACATGGGATGATGTACGACCATGTGGTGCCCAAGTGCTCGAGTGAGCATGCACCAGAGTCCTTAGTTGACCGGTTGGTGAAAGAATGATCAAATGCCAGTTTCATCATTTATTAGAATAATGCTCGTGCAAGCATTAGGTGATAAAACCTAATTATGGAGAAGTGAGGGACCGACCAAGAGGGCATGAGACCGGCCCTTGGTGGTCGTGGGACCAGCTGTTGGTCGTTTGAGCAAATTCCAAGTTGGTTGGAAAGAGTTTGGACCCAATATGAGCAATTGAGCAAATTAGGTCAAAATTATAAGAGTGTGTGGGACCGTCTCCTTGCAAGCCTTAGGGCCGGCCTTGGTCGGTCAAGGGAGTATGCCCGTGTCACCATAATGTCCGTGTCTCAGCCCTGAGAGTTTCTTTATTTTCTGGTATGCGTTTGAGCAATATTTTGGATTTTAAGAAGAGTTTGATCTTTGACTGAAATCCTTGATTTTGCTCGAATGAGCAAGTAGGACTTTGCTCCTTTGATCAATATTTGAGAATTTTAAAATAATAATAATATTTTAATATTTGACGTGAGTAGCCTAGTCGGTCGCGTGACCATTTGACTTTTTGGATTTTTCATGGTTTGAGCGATTTTTTAGAAAATATGAAGAAACCATGATTTTTGCTCCAACGGAGGAATTTCATGAGATGAGGGAAATAATAATTATGAAAATAAGGGATTGCAAGGTGTGGGACCGGCCACAGCTAGGGCATGGCCGGCCGATTAGGTAGCCCGGTCCCGTAAAACCTTTCCCTATTTTATTATTTTTCATGAAACCGTGAAAATATGGAGCAACCGTGAGTTTTGCTCAAACAAGGAAAGTTGCTTGAATGAAGGAGTTTTCATGAGTTCATGAAAATAAATAAAATAAGAAAAATAAAGGAAGAGGGCGTGGGGGACCGGCCACGGCGGCATGGCCGGCCGGTGGGCACCGCTAGGCGCCTCTTTTCTATTTTTTTATTATTATTTTCTCTCTACTGTTTTGTGTAGGATTCTTCATTTGTCCATATTTTCGAATGCTCGTTCGTGCATTTGGGTGCTCGTTCGTGCATCATTGTTGAGTAAACTTGCACCATTTTATTGGGGCTTACTCGGTGATAGTCAGATGCCCGATTGTTGGAAATTTATTATTAATTCATGAAATTCAGCGGAGAATGACTCATGAAACGGAGTAATAAATGAATTGTGTATATATTACTAATCCATGAATTCAGCCGGGGAATTCAAGGAACGGAGTAATGAGATAAGATGGTTATCTATTACTAATCCATGGAATCAACCGGGGATAGCCATGGAACGGAGTAATGAGATATAATAGATTAGTTTCTAGGAATTCAGTGGCGAATGTCACAGTAGAATTCATCTATTGTAGAATCGGGATATGAGATAGTCGAAGCATCATACTCGTTCTGAAAGGTGTATAGTCAGGAAACAACGTGCAGCGTTGGTGTCCTTAAGGCGTTTAACCCCCTCAACAAACAATTATGTAGGAGAGCCGCCTGAATCTATACACGGTCTCTCTACATAGTCAGGGAACAACGAGTGTCGCCGACGTCCTGAAGGCGTTATGCCCTCTCAACAAACAATTATGTATGAGGACCACCCAATCATTCTTCTATGTAGAGGTCACGATGAAATGCGTAGCATCGAACGCTCAGCTAGTGGGAGGCCTTTCGAGAAACATATTCATCATGGCTCTGAGAGGAACTCGATCAGAGATCGTGAAACGGTTCACGGATCGTAAAATATGAATCGTTACATGTGTTCCTGAAGCCGGGTCAGAAACATGCAGTATCATGATTTTACGATTTTAGCTCTTGTTGAAAATCCACCATCAACAAATTCCCAAATATAACTGCATGAGAATTATATTATTTGACGCGTGACGCTTTCTTATTGGAGGAATTTTCATTGCGCTGACATGTAGCGCATTCTCATTGGGAGATGATGTGGTAGTGGGAAATAGAAAAGGAAAGTGGTTTCCTTTGAAGGCTATAAATACGTTGTGGATACAGGGAGTGATGGGGAGTTCGAGCAATAGTTTTAGAAAATTTTATTCTTTTTAATTCTTTTGTAATGGAAAGCTAAACCTCATCACTGAGGAAATGGAGGAAGCCAAGTTTCATGATTGTAGTAAATAAATTAATTATTTTTATAACTTTTTGCACTATAATTATATGATTTTTATTGAATGGTTGTGATTTCAATTGATGGGTCATGCTGAGCTTAAGTGTTTTGATGTTCCATGCTTTAGATTTACAGTCATTGCTTTCAAAATTTACCTTAGGCAAAGAATTAATTAGAGTCAATGAATTTTTATCATATGAGCTATAACTGTTTAGAAATAATTTTGAACCACATAAATATGAAATCTGGTGGAATCCCGAGTCCCAGTATCACTCAATTTTGTTAGAATCTTTCATTTATATGCTAGTTTAATTTTATAATTAAGTCTATAATCAACTTCACAAGTCCGAGAATCGAATCCCTTTCTTATCACTGTAAAAACTACATCATGAGATCCATCAAGAAATTTCATAATCTTGAATTTTCTAATCACAGGTAACATTAGAGATTTCCAAGTGAGAAAAGTAGAATCTGTAAGCTTCAAAGTAACAATACTCATTAATTGATTGATTGGAATTTTAGAGATCGAAAAGGAGGTTGGATTTTTCATTAAAGCACATCTGTAACTCATCAGATTTGAAAAACAAGAAGCTACGAAGAAGAAGAAGATTATTCAAAATAGCAGAGAAGAGCATAAACAACGATGATCGAAACCATGAGAATTCATCAAGAATTCTCGTCTGATACCATAGTTACACCAGTTTTGAGAAAGAAAAAAATTCATTAAACTCAAGAAAAGGGACAGACGGAGTTAATATACACTCTGTGAGTGTCAGGAGAAAACACAGATTACAAGCACGTGTAATGATCCTACACGGTAATACAACTGTAACAGAGAGTGATATTTAAGGTGTTAACAGAGTGTAAGACATAAAATATAAAAGACACTTCGTGTTACTACAAATTAAGTTCAGTTTTTTTTATTTATTAATTTTTTTATATTAGTTCAAACAATTTTCTGTAACCAAAAAAAGAACCCACGTTTATGGAATACCCTCGTATATTTGGGGATGCATAAAAAGACAAAAAAAAACATTATGAAGTAATATGTAGAACCCCTTATACATATAATTTTGCTAATGGTTAAGTAACTCTTAATTAATTAGTTGTTAGTAAGATTAATTGGTGATAGATTAGTTTGTCAAGATTAAATCTAAGATTTTTGAATAATTTTGAATAATTTTTTAAAGAAAGTGTTAGAAATATAAAGAGAAGAATAAAAAACCTAGAAGTATTTTGTGAGATTTGAGGGAAAATACTAATGATATAACTACACCGAATAACCATGTATAGGCGCAAATGACGTTGAATATTATTTTTTGGGTTTGATTCGCAAGGTATATCTGCACATCAGGAACTGGTACCACAGTCGGTGTTGTATGCATAATGAAAACAATGCTGATTATTACAGTCGACATTGTCGTCATCATGCATACAATGCCGAATGTGGTGATAAGAATGAATGTAACTTGTTTTTCATATTTTTTTGAGAAGTATAGAATCCAACTCCTCTTAACCATGAGTATCCCCTAATTTTTATTTAGATTCTTTAGATTTTAGGCTTTTTAAAAATTTATCAAGGTAAAAGGCAGTATAGTATTTTCGTCACTAAAAATTACCCCTTAACCTAAATTTATTTTCATTTAATGGTGAGTACCCAAATTCGTGGGAGTATCTCTAAATGAGTTTAGTATTTTCCAGATCAAAACCAAATCACCAATAGAAAATTTATTCTTGAAACTTTTGCTAAAAAATGTTCCTCATCTTCATGAGATCATTATCTACAATCTTAATATGATATTTCTATTAATTCATCTAGTTTCTTATATCAGAGTTGCGAGATAATCAAGAAGCAGAGAAGGACACAATAGAAGTTGGGTAAAAAGAATATTTCGAAATATTTGTTAAAATTACTGAAAATGTGATACGTATCTGGGAGGATGGCGAAAGTTAGCTAATAATATGTTGACTCATGTCTGTTAGATCCGACAATAATAGAGCTGCTAAACCAAAATGATCTACCAGTGCGAGATCAAATTGTTTTACGTTTTGTCTTGGATTATTTTCGGAGTTTGTATAAGTTGATAGGGGTTACCAAATCAAAGATGTTAAATTAGAGATTTCGCCCATGTTAGGTAAAATTATGAGAAACACCCTTATAAGACCTATAAACAATAACTTTTATGGCATTTTTGTTTGGAAAAAATGGAATTATTTTTCCATAAATACAATACCAACTCCATATTTGGTAAGTAATAGTAGCAGAGGAAGGGAATAAAATCCTCGAAAATATCCTTGGGAGGTGGTGGGTTTAGAACTGCTCCTCCTAAGAGAGTATCATTCATGAGAATGAGATTCCCTTCATACCATCTAAAAATGTAATTAGATCACCAATCCTCAAATCATTTAATTTCTCTCTCCAAAATAATAAATAAAAAATCTAAATCTTTCTTTGAAGCAACCGTTCAGTCTAAATCTATTAAAGAATGATGATAGAATTGGCAACACAAATATCTGGATTTTTTGTTTTAATAAGACTTATATGCGGTTTTACAACAATTTATGATCGACTTTATGTAATATTTCATTTAGATAGAAGGCCATCCATCGACATCTACTCTCACACTAACAATTTTATCACAATTTGTTTTTGTAAAACTCAAATGATAATAGATGTGAAGCTAATGTTTTAATAATATGTTCTTTTTGAAAAACTCTATAATCTAACCAAAACTGAGCACAACAAGAGACTATAACACCTCTATCTACCACTTTGAAAAGTACTCGTCAAAAATTAACGATTAAAATCGGTAGATGGCGGAGTTTGGTATCTTGGAATGCACTAAATTTTGGCAGGAATATAGATCTATTAGGAATATTTCAACAAAAAAAATAGCTTCAAATTCATTGACATCAGGGGTTTATAAAAAAATTGCCGTTGAAATTATCAACTCTTCTTTTTCTCAATCTTCCCCATCATGATTTCTTTTGTTGATGGCTACTCGACTGTTGTCAACTCTAATGATGAAGAATTTACACAGGACACCTGGGGCATTCCCCATGATGCGGCTTCCATGCTTCGTTCTGGTGGTGATAAGTCCTTATCTTTCCTTCATCGTGACTCATGAGGATCGAAGGTCTGCTCTTGACTATGCACCCTTTACTTAGTGATACATTTATTGTATCCGCTTCACTGTTCTAGGAACACCACATCCCTACTTGTAATGGCATTGTAACTGGCTCTTAGCACCTGGTAAACAGGAAATCCCCCACATTTCTTTGGCAAAATGTCCTTATCTTACCGCCAGTAGGGGTGATCATCCTTTACCTATCATTTCGTTTTTCTGTACTACCCAACCTCTCCATTATGGTTCGATTGGATAAATTATAATTTTTTCGGAACCTTGGTATATCTCGACTATAAATTTATAGGGAATGATCATATGCAGTTTCTTTTTTACGATGAAATTTTTGTGTGTGAGTTTTTCATCAAGATTCCTCCTGAGTAAATCAGTCGTTGCACCAGGTTTCCTTTACCAAATGCCGAGTTTCAATTGTAAAATCACGGCAAGAAAATAAAATAAAAGAAGAAACAACCAAAGTAAATGGTTTTGTTTTGACTTTATAGTGTGGACTAATGGAACTTTTTGTAATCGTAGCTAATTTCAATTAATTTAGACTGTGCAACCTAAGTTTTGTATCTTCTTGTTTACTTATCCTCTTTGATTGTGGAGTGTCAAGCAATGTTGACTATTTATTTCAAATATTTTCAACAATTTATGAATGCGGCGATAAAATTTGATGCGAGTTGTAACCATAATAAATTAGTGAATATTTTTCCATTTAATTAACAAGTAATATAGTGGTAGTTGAGTTCGTTCCCACGAGGAACAAGAGGTTTTAGTTGTAAGAATGACACAAAGGTGGATTTTTGTGTTAGATTTTGAAAAGTACAAGGAAGTAAATAAAGCAATTGAAAAATAAAGTTGAAATCAATAAGAGAAATAAGATCAATGGATCGTTCTTCATTACAAAACAATGATCAAGTTGTGTATTCATCTACTTGTTATGTATCACAAATTATCATAACCATGGGAAAGCAGGTTCATTTAGCTAACCCCAAAATTTCTTGTTTCACTGAGTAACACTTTCACTTAGTTACCAGATTATATTCTACTGAGCCACCTTGAGGTTCACTTACAAGGTGTAATTCAATTGAATGCATTGAGATTTATGAATTTAGGTTTGATATTAGTGGTAAAACTCGGTTCGCTCGTATCACTTTCTAGCGTTTTTTTACACTCACTTGCTCCACAGAATTTCTCTGCGAGGTCTGGTGTAGAGAGTCTCTACACAAGAAACTATTACTTATCCCCTAACTTCTACCAGTTTGAGTTAACAAATTAATTCAGCGCGAACTCTAAATAATCTATAAAACAATCATAAACATTATTATTAGTAAAAACAAACAATAATCATGTGACAAACTTCAAAGTAGATTCAAACGAACAACTCAAATCATGTTAAGAACTAGGAATTCATCCTCAATAAAAATACATTTAGTTACTCATATTATGGAGTTCACACAATAATAATACTCGAAAGCAAGAAGAAAATAAACTATTGAAAATATTTTGGATACTTGCTCCTTCCTCCTTATCCTTGTATTCTTGAACTCCTCCTCAAAGTCGATACATGAAACTTGTAAAAGTTGTTCGCCTTCTATAGACCTCACTTGCTTTCCAGTCCTCAAAGGAATAGAATACTTGTTCCATGATAAGTCTTCTTTCCAAAACTCTTTCCATCTTCTCTTTCCAAAATCAAGTTCAAATTAAAATTTTCATCCAAATCCAAGTCTAAGTCTTCAAACCCATGACAAATACTCATACAAAAAATACGTGCAAAATTAGGTAGTCGGAATACAGCCAAGAAATTCACGGAGAAATCAATACCGGTTACTGGACAAACTAACATCCGACCATTGAAGTTAACTGTTAACTAACGACCTTCTAACGATCAAGGGGGTCAAGGGTCAAGTCTCAGACAATGAGTCAGTTAAACATTTATCCATATGAAATTTAATAGTATTATGCGATTTTATTTGAATGATTCACCGATCAAAGTGCTAATTAAACATTTAAATGAACACAATCGTGGTTTCATCCTTGGATGATTATCTCAGTGAACAAATATGGACAACTAATTTCTAGTAGATGGTCAAAAGACGCATTTGATTACAGTTCAATAAATAAAAATACATTTGAGTTAGTCTTACGCAGACAGTCTTCACTCTTCAGATAAAATTTTGATAAATCTGTTACATGTTATGTTTTGTTGTTAAATTTGTTGGCATGACTCATCCAACTAGAATGGTCTCTATTCCCCGACCAGTATAATCGGAAAATATTGGACTGTCATAACCCTAGTTGAGTTGGCAGTTAAGAGAGACTGTTTAGTTAATAATCCCCATGTTTATAGTTAAGTGCCTCTTGGTCAAATTAATGAACTCACGACTCTTTCATACCAAGACGATATATTCTCAAATTCTCACAAAATAAAAAACACTACAAGTTTCATTATATCGGGCAACACACACTGAATATCTCGTTGGCAACTTTATTATTAAATTATTTAAAGAGTGTTAGTTAATCAAATTCATTTATTTAATTGATTATTGAAAAAAAACAGTGTAACAACCTGATGCTCTTGCGAGATTTTTGTTTTTTGTTTTTAGAGAGAAGAAAGAAAGAACAAGTAGTCTAGTAGTAGTGGAAGGAAGGAGAAGAAGAAGGAAGAAGAGAGTGTTGGAAGGAGAGAGATATAGAGAAGAAATTACAAATACAAAAAAATAAATAAGATAAGAGAACGGGAATTCAGGTTGAGAACAAACAATATTTCTTCTTAAAAATTAGATCCGAAACACTCGTTATTCCGAAACACTCGTTATTAGTAGTTTGATAGATAGATAGATAACAATCTTTTGATTAAAAATCGGAGTATTGTTTTTAGGGTAACAACCAATTTTATATATAAACTCTCTCTTCCTTCTTCTTTCTATCAAACTTAATATTAGGGTTTTTCCTACCTCACACTACTAAGACACAAGACAAAGAGTGAGTTTGTTTGAGTATAAGATTTTCATCTCAGTCTGCGTATGAAATTAGTGACTATTTTCTAGTTGAATTAATTTTGGTTTTTGGGGGTCTGTTTCAGTTCCATTATTACTCAAGTGCTGCTGAATAAGGTAAGAAAACAGAATCAATCTGGAATAGTTGTTTCTTTTAATTTCTAGTTAGATACTACTATTTATTTTTTGGGATTTTATTTTTAATTGATTGGGGGGTTTTTATTACTCACTGTTTAATATAATTTCCATTATTGCCATTTTCTGATTGATTTCAGGAAAAAAATCAATCAATGCAAGAGATGGAGAAAAACTTGGATTCACAACTTGATTCACAACTATGGCATGCTTGTGCTGGAGGAATGGTGCAAATGCCGAATGTCAATTCCAAGGTTTTTTACTTTCCACAAGGTCAAGCGGAGCATGCTCATGGGAATGTAGATTTTGGCCTGTCACCGTCAAGGGTACCTCCGTTGATTCTTTGCAGAGTTGCTGCTGTCAAGTATATGGCGGATCCCGAGTCTGATGAGGTTTATTCCAAAATTAAGTTGGTTCCAGTGAGGAACAATGAGCCTGATTATGACGATGACGGGGTTGGTAATAATGGGAATGGCAATGGGTCTGAGGTTCAAGAGAAACCTGCTTCCTTTGCAAAGACATTAACCCAGTCTGACGCTAATAATGGCGGTGGTTTCTCTGTTCCTCGTTATTGTGCCGAAACAATCTTTCCTAGATTGGATTATTCAGCTGACCCTCCTGTCCAAACTGTTCTTGCCAAGGATGTCCATGGTGAGATTTGGAAATTTAGGCACATATATCGAGGTACACCTCGCAGGCATTTGTTGACTACAGGGTGGAGTACTTTTGTGAATCATAAGAAGCTCATTGCAGGGGACTCCATTGTGTTTCTGAGGACAGAGAATGGGGATCTCTGTGTTGGTATCAGGAGAGCCAAAAGAGGGATAGGTGGTGGACAAGAGTCTTTGTCTGGATGGAATCCAGCTGCTGGAAACTGTGCATCGCCATATGCTGGGTTTTCTGTCTTCTTGAGGGAAGACGATAAGAGAAATGGTAATGGTGGGAATTTGAAATCTGGTCCCAGAGGAAAGGAGAGAGTTAGGCCTGAATCTGTGATTGAGGCTGCAACTCTAGCAGCCAATGGACAGCCATTTGAGATTGTTTACTACCCAAGAGCAAGCACCCCGGAGTTCTGTGTGAAAGCTTCCCTTGTGAGCACTGCGATGCGGGTGCCATGGTGTGGGGGTATGAGGTTTAAGATGGCATTTGAAACTGAAGACTCTTCTCGGATAAGCTGGTTTATGGGAACCATATCATCTGCTCAAGTTGTTGATCCAGTTCGCTGGCCTGGTTCACCATGGAGGCTTCTACAGGTTTCCTTCTTAATTCCATTCTTAGAGCTACTAGTTTTTTTGTCTTCAGTATCAGTAACAGTCAATGTCATTAGTTATATTATGTTACTTTTTCAGTCACTACATATCTCAGCTTATAATGTATTTGTGTTGTTAATGCCATGTTAGTGTGCCTGTGGAGGTGTGCTCCTCTAAGGATCATCACTGGTCAAATGTTACCAATTCTGCTAAAACTTGTCATATTTAATCGCGTTATGGGATATCAGGTTTTTCAGTTATCGGTTTACCTCAAGTCGTGTTTTGTGTGCCTTGGCTTAGACAATAAAGATCATGTGATAGACAATCTTTTGAGGCAGCTCTTGGTCGAATCGCTAGGACAACATGCCGAAGTTGTAGTGCAGAATGGAGATTGCATATCAGTTCTGCTTAACTCTTATTTTCACAACACCACTGTGACTACTGCCTTATTTTTTTTTATTTCACTATTGATATTACTCTTTCAATTGCTAACCGCTGGCCGTTAGACTTCAATTTTTCTGTGTAACATCTGCTGACCCCTGTAGTCATGATGTTTTGGTGAAAAACAGAATTGATAAAAGCATTTTGTACTAAATCTGTGGTGTGTGATTCATCAAATATCTGGCTACAATGCTCTCCTTTTAGCCATGAATCTTAGAAGCATAGTATTACATTATGCTACTAAATCACATTTACTACGCATGATGATATGTTAGCATCTCTGGTTTCTGATCATTTAACTCGTGTTTGAATAGGTGACATGGGATGAGCCGGACTTGCTACAAAACGTGAAACGTGTTAGCCCATGGTTGGTCGAATTGGTATCTAGCATGCCTGCCATTCATCTTTCACCCTTCTCTCCGCCAAGGAAGAAACTTCGGTTACCACCCCACCCTGATTTTCCCCTCGAAGGCCAATTTCCGTTACCCTCCTTTTCCACCAACCCTCTAGGATCCAGCAGCCCCTTGTGTTGTATATCAGACAACACTTCTGCAGGCATACAGGGAGCCAGGCATACTCAATTTGGTACATCTTTATCAGATCTCCACTTCAACAAACTGCAGTCGGGTCTGCATCCATCCTTTTTCCAGAGTCTTGATCACGCTCCTCCACTGACTCGAACTCAAAACGGCCTCACCATGAACAATGCTGATAGCAGTGAGGACGTGTCTTGGCTGACCATAGGTAACTCGAGCCCGAGCTCGAAAAGGGCTTGTGAAGCAATCACACCTCAGTTTGTGCTCTTCGGTCAACCAATACTTACCGAGCAGCAAATGTCTCTTAGTTTCTCTAGTGAAACAGTCTCCCAAGTTGTTAATGGGAACAGTTCATCTCCAGAGAAAACATTATCCAGTGTTAGTTTCTCACCTACGGTTAATCAGTGTCCCCAGCGAGAGAATCCATCCTCAGAAGGTTTTCCATTTCCTAAGGACCGTCAGATGATTGATATGGGTTTAGAGACTGGGCAGTGCAAAGTTTTTATGGAATCTGAAGATGTGGGACGGACTCTTGACTTGTCAGTTCTTAATTCATATGAAGAGCTATACAGAAAGCTAGCCGACATGTTTCTCATAGAACCACCAGAGACTTTGAACCACGTGGTCTACCTGAACATGGCAGGTGCTGTAAAACACGCAGGAGATGAACCATTCAGGTGAGGAATTTGTCATGCTTCATTTCTCCCATAATATTTATTTCTTTCATGTTTTAGGCGATGTAACTATATGTTTATATTTTTGCATTATTGAGAATGATCCTGGTTTCTTTCCTTTACCATTTCAGCGAGTTCAAGAATTCAGCAAAGAGGTTGACAGTTCTTGCAGATGCAGGAAGCGACAACCAAGGGAAAAGGTAAAGAACCAAAAATCTGACTTGTATATGTGCAGTCCAATGAGCAAAACTTTTCAGTGGATATCTTAATTTCCCTCCTTCGGAGTTTAGAGAACCTAGAATGTTTGTCTTTCAAAGACATGCGAAAATAAGATATTTTAAGTGAAAGGTTAGTTTATCAATTAGTACTTGCAAGTTTCATTCAGAGAATTCCTACAAATGTGAAGTGCAAAATCTTTTTGCAGGAAATGGATGACTGGGGCGCGCAATGCAGAATCTGGAATAGACACTTCCAGTAAGGCGGGGCAGTTAAGCATATTTGCTTAAAGAGCTTGTCAAGTCTGGTTCCTTCAATGGAGAGTGTTTGCACTCCAGCCTTTCTTTTTCCTTTTCTGAATAGGAGAAAATTGTATATGAACTCCTGTCCTTTACTAGTTGTCGATAACTTCATATGTTTCATAACAACTACATTATTTTTAGTGTTACCACGAAATGACATGGTTTGCAAAATCTTTACAATTGAATTGTGAAACAATGGTTTTGAAACCGTTTGAAGTAATTTAAACCTTTTGTAACATTCTAAATCTTTACAATTGAGCTGTTGTGTGACTTATGTCACAACCTGCAGAAGAAAAATAAAAACATCAGAAATGGAGCAAAACCCTGAATGCAATATTAGTATGACATTTCAAAGACCATGGTAACGAAATTGAGAGATGGGATCAATACATTCTGCATGGACCACCATTGTGGTGCAGATGTCATAACATATTACTACTAAATTTGAAAGTCTGAGTTCTTGGGATTGATATTTGAGTTCATTAACCCGAACTTTTAATATTTGCCTGTATTGATAGATTATAACCTTTCCATCAGAAAAAAATAATATTTGCCAGTATTTGTGGGTTATAAACACAATGAAGTAAGAGTCAAATTAGGGTTCTCCAACTGATGGTGTTTCTTGTGTGAATTGGGACTTGAACGTTGATAACTTCAACATGTATGTTCAACATCTCACGTGTGAGTGTTTGTCTCAGACAATTTTATATCAATAACCCACCATCCCAATAATCCGATACTCTAATGCTTCATTTAGGAGCTTATTACTTCGAACACACAACAAAAGTCAAAATGAGTAGTTTTCTTCCTGGTTATGTTTTATTATATTCATGGGGATTTTAATTACACCAGGTGTACATGGAGATTAGAATCTGCAGAGATATCTTTTGCACCACTTTTTAGTTTTATTCAATTAAAAATTAAAATAAAATCTTGGTATAAGATTTTTTCTTTTTTAATTAAGGATAATTAATACGAAATTAATAACAGTGAAGTTAAGTAAACTACGCCGGAGTAGATTAATAATACAGAAAAGGGTCGGAGAAGCTTCCTAAAGGATGTATTGCTTGAAAAATATACACAAAATTGGTTAAAAAGACCAAAATCAACAATTCCTGGTTGAAAAAGACTTGTAAGATTTGTTACTGTTGAAATAGACGGAAATAAAAAAGATAATTTTCTATTAACCATGTTGGGTAATCTGCTATATATTTTAGCCTAAATTGCCCTTAAAACATACTACTAATCTACTACTTGTGAAATTAAACACGCAACTCACGTTCTCTTTTAAATACAACCATATTGAGTACATTTTTCCCTGCTCTCTCTCTAATTAATCAAATCTTCTTCCTGTAAAATTCTAGCTCCTGCACATTACCAAATAATTAAACAATAATTAACAATCATAAATTATATATTAGTATAAATGTGTGTTGTGCTTGTCTAAGCAGTAATTGCAGTACTTCCTGGTACTATTCCCACATGCAACACTTGGTCCCTCGCTACATAGCTGGGCTAGCTAGCCACTGTACTATATGCATGACGCATGTATTAAATCAACTTCATGAACCCCTAGCTGTTGGTTTCTCTATACAATAAGTATTTCCACCCCTACACTACTCTGATCAAGAATTCATTAACATTATCAATCAACACACACCAACCCTTCATTCATAAACATGTCAAGTCAATTTCAAAACCATTACCATCATCGTCCTATTAATAATGATAATATTATTACTGCAATGTACAATGTATACAGGAAAAAAAGGAAAGCAAAGAAAGCAAATGATGATTAACTAGCCTACCAAAAGATCCCAAGAGCCAGGATTTAGTTATGAACACAGTAATTATGTATCTAAAAGCTAAAACATGACATACCTTCTTTAGCAGACAACGGAACAAAGTTAACAACTCTTGCCTTCAAAAGATACAGCTCTATTCTATCTTTCTCTCCTTAAGATTCCTTTTTTCCCCACCACAAGAAAATGGACCAAATGGTATAAATGAGAAAGAAAGTTAAAGAGATAAAGGCTTAGAGCTAGCTGTTATAGCTAGGTAATGCAGCAAAGAAGGAGAGTACAATAGTTCACCTACTTCCACGACCACCATTACTTCAGGTCCAACAACATCAGTAACTTCTACACGAAATACACCAACAATTTATTACTTTAAAGAACCACCATCCATCTCAACAATCCATACCACAAGCAGTTGTTATCTAAACAATTTACATCACCACAATTATCTCGTGGATCTAGTAGAGAAGCAAATTTTAATCATTCATTTATATATTACCTACAACTAATCTAATACGATATTATGAATCTTCTCATTTAGTGCTTTCAAGAAGTTGTATCGGCGCACTAATTAGTTCATTTGCAGGATATACCTAGTTTCATCGTACATAATGTGAAGAAAATCTAGGTATATCAAAGTTTAAAACTAGATGAAACTGATTTCATCCTGCATATTCCGATAAAAATACAGTTATATATCATAGTCTACAACTAGATGAAATTGGTTTCATAATGCATATTTTGATGAAATTACAGTTATATCACGGTCTACAACTAGATGAAATTGGTTTCATCCTGAGTATTCTAACAAAAATTAAGTTATATCAATATGTAAACTATATGAAACTGGTTTCATCCTGCATATTTTGACAAAAATACAGTTATATACTTATAGCACAGTGTACAACTAGATGAAATTGGTTTCATCCTGAGTATTCTAACAAAAATTAAGTTATATCAATATGTAAACTATATGAAACTGGTTTCATCCTGCATATTTTGACGAAAATACAGTTATATGACAGTCTATAACTAGATGAATTTGGTTTCACCCTGAGTATTCTGACGAAAATTAAGGTATATCAATGTGTAAACTAGATGAAACTGATTTCATCCTTCCCACCAAATACAACCCAAAAAAAATAGTTTCATCTGTGTTTAAACTTTCATGAAAACAATTTTAGCTCAATCAGAAATGGGATGAAACCAGTTTCATACAAACCAAATTCAATAAATTTCAAACTAGATTTTACATAAGCTTAACATAGATGAAACTAGTTTCATCCAAACCAAGTTCAATGAATTTTAAACTGGATTTTACAAAACTTAAACCAAGATGAAACCAGTCTAATCCAAACCAAATTTAATCATTTTTAACCTAGATGTTACATAGGTTAATGCAAGTCATTCAGAAAATAGAAATAAAAATAAAAATAAAATTAGGGTTAGGAGACTTACGTGTTCAAGGATTATCAAGAACCAATCCATATTTTCGAGTTCCCATTTTGTGAATTGACGGATTTAAATCCTAATTTAGCTTCCTGAACTTATGAGATGATGATGAAATTGTGAAACTTTAACGAAATTAGGGCATTAAAAATATTATATGGTGGTGGAGTTCTATGTCAGTGGAGGTGTTTTCAATTCAAACAAAATCATGGATCAATCAATTTAAAACTCTAATCTGCAATTTGAGAACCAAATGAAGATAATAGATGGAGATTAGGTTTTTAAATTTATTGAAAACTATGATAGTGGTATTGGAATTGTTGACGATCGTGATTGTAACAGTGAGGAAAGTTTGCGAAGGTGGTGACGGTGGTAACTCTTAGGGAACCAGAGTGGTGGTGCTGGTGGAGAAATAGAAGAATAGATTTGGTTTCGATGGGTTTTTGATGCTAATGGTGGAAATGGAGAAGATAACGAAGTTGTGAAGGAGAAAACTAATAAGGGTATAAAGGTATGTTTCATGATTTAATTATTCTCTGTCCATTTGACCCAGGACAAGAGTTTACTCGTCCATCTGAACCGGGAAAAGAACTTTTATGGTCAAATGACTCATTTTCTGAAAAATATATTGTTATTTTCTTACACATAAATTAAAACAAAGAAATGAATTTACAAAAAATTTAAACTCACATCCTCGATAGGATACAATTTTTCTTATTTCCCATTGACTCACTACAACAACACCTTGTCCTTATGCCGTAAGCTTGGGATGAGATATTAATTATCGGGATCCATTAAATAATGCATAATCCTCTGCGAGCACGTAAAGGTAGGTACGAAAATATCAAGCAATGTTCCATGATAAGAGTAAAGGGTTAACTTGTGGGAGTGCACTAATTTTGTTGAAGGAATGCAAAGTTGTGGGTTTGTCGAAGGAATGCAAAGAATTGTAAGAAAATTGTGAGATAGTGTGAGAATTACCATGTGAACGGATCATTCCCTGCATGTAAATATAGTACTAGGGTACGATTAAAAAACTTATTTTTGGTTGTGTGTTCGAAACTTTGTTCGAGTAACCAAATTAAAAATGGGTCTTACTTTATTCAGGCTTGATTGATGATCGGATATTATCCATGCCTAAGATAGTCAAAGTTTTCGCAAGTTTTGAACGTATGATGAATAATAGTGAGAGAGTATCATTTTAGAAATGAAAGAAAAACTAAATGATGATGGATGAAGTTTTTTATAATTCAGAAAGTTATCAAAAATATTGAAACAAAAGGGTGGAAGAGATCTTCTAGTGTTTCTTAATGATGACGTATTAGCATGTCAGAAATTTAAAGCATGTACAGTTAGCTTTTGATCTAATTTTCGACCTCAAGGTTGATTACAGAAAGAGTGTGTTGGTAGCTGTGGGAAATGAAAAAAAAATGTGGTTGAGAGTGCGGACTCTTTTGGTTGTCTCATTGTTTTTTTTTTAAATAAAGTATTTAGGAATTCCACTGGGAAATAAGTCTAAGTCCATTGGAGTATGGGATTTGATACTACAGAAATTTCGAAAGAAAATGTGTGTATGGCAAAAGAAGTATCTTTTTTCTAAAGGGGGAAGACTAATGTTTAATGCTAATACAAAGTGTACTTTATAGTCTGTCCATCTCCTACCTATCTTTATTTCAGATTCCAGCTTTGGTAGAAAAGTAAATGGAAATAATTATGCGTCAGTTCCTATGGGGTACTTTAAATCAGAAACCTAAAAAAGATTGGACTGGAAGAAATTAAACTCGCATAAAGAAAGTGGTGGAGTAGGATAAAAAAACTGTGACTCATGAAAAAGACCATAGATGCCAAGTGGATTTGGTGATATTGAAGAACATGCTTTGTGGAGGAAAGTCATAAACCACAAATTTGGTAGAAGTAGTCGAGATTTCTTTCCTAACTCAACAAAGAAACCGGTGGGCAAGAGTTTATGGGACGGCATGCTTAAAAGTGGTGAAGATGTGAGACAAAATACAACTTTGCGGGTTAATTCGGGAGATAGAGTCCATTTTAGGAAAGATAAATAATTGGATGGACAAACATTGTCGTCGTTATTTCCAAGTCTAAATAGAATTAGTAGGATACAAGATGCTACTATCGATGATATGATGGATGTCAACAGCGGGGATATAAATTGGAAAGACGATTTGCAGAAATCTAAAAGAAGATGAAATTACAGCGGTGACACATCTACTCAACCTAATTTCTTCTTTCAACTTTGGTAACGACAGAGAGATCAAAGAATTTGGCAGCAAGGTAAACATGTTTTTTCAATTGCTGAATGTTATAGGGCATCAGAGACTGATAGTTTGCAACTATTTCCACACAAATGCTTATGGAACCGAAAAATCCCACAAAAGGTAATCTTTTCTGTTTGGAATTTATGTTATAATGCGGCACCTACATTAGATACTGATAGACGCATTTATGTGTCTATTTTCATCTCTATTGTATATATTATTAGTACCCATTTTTATACTTATTATGGTGTTTTATGTCTTTGTAGGTATTTTTAGAGAAATAAGCTCTTGCGACGAAATTGGCTCGTAAAGTGGTGCTTTACACCCCAGGATAGAGTACTAAAGGCACCCCAGAAATGCACCGGAGGAGCCCCGAAAAAATGTTGAAAACACCCCAGAAAAAGTGTTAAAGGCACCCACCAAAATTACTAAAAGGCACCCTGAAAATGGATATGGGCGCCCCCAAGGCAGCCGAGCTGTTAAAGGCACCCTGAAAATGGATATGGGCGCCCCCAAGGCAGCCGAGCTGTTAAAGGCACCCGCGTTTTGGATTCAGGGCACTTCACCTTCATCGTTTGAAAAGGAAAAAATTTGGAGGGAATTCTGGATTTAAATTTCCAGTTCCTGCGCTTTTGATTTTTGGTATTTTGAGGAAGATTCAGTCAGATTTTCATCTTGTTTCGGATATGTACCAGCCTGTTAGATCACAACAGAGGTGGTAAGTGCATTCATTTCAATTAAATCACAGAATCTCATCAAACAGAGGGTGTATTATTCTCGGAATATATTTTTGAAATATTTTGAAAGACACTCATTGATTGGAAGATATATTATCCTGGGATGTTATTCTGCATTGACTGAGGGATATTTGAAGCGTAAAGAGATAAACAGAATATTTCATATCACGCAGAGAAAGAAAATAAGAAATTATTACCGAGAATAATATTTCTTTACTGTGAAGATTGTTAGGAGTAATTGGCGAGATTTGGAGGAGCTTCTGGGTTATAAATAGCTTCTGGGATGTAGAGGAAAGGAGTAGAGAGAATTGGGAGCAGTTGGGAGCAGTAGAGAATCGAAAAATCGAAGTTGCAGGAAAAACATTTTTTCTGCTGGTGAAGAAGGTACGAAGAACATAAGACCCTTAAAGACCGTCGTTCTTCAACAGTGCCAGTGACGGTATTCCTTTATCGTTTTCTGTAACAATTGATTTTGTAACAAATATAAGTGTTACAGAACCCGATTTTATTCATTTTTCTCCCATTTCATCATTTGTGAACCATTTTTGAGCATTAATAAAGATGAATTTTGAGCATGTTTCCATGATAATGATGAGCTAATTCTCGCGTAATCAAGGCACGGAGGAAGCTATTTATGCATGAATAATTGGTAATCATTCTATTTTTCTCTAATTTGTATTTTATAATTCACTCAATCACTACTTTGTAGAATTTTAATTGTTTGCATAATTTTTCCTAAGTTGTGATTCAATTAGATAGGTTATGCTTTGGTTAGATAATCTATGCTTAAGGGATACAATTAATGTTTGAGAATATGCTTGATAATTTGTGAATTAAGAAAAAGAGATTTTAAAAATAATTAGAGTTTTGGAATTTTTATCATCATTTATTCATGTGTATTAGTGGAATCTAGTGTCTTGGTTATTTTCACTCTAAAAAAACAAATTTGGATTAAAATTTTCTCTACTTTAGTTTAAATAAATCTAAATTCAATTGCTTTCACAAGTCTTACGAACCTCATTCTTACCACTATTCAAAATTACATCAGATACTTATAGGAATTCCATTATAGTTAGTGGTTGTTTACTTTTTAAGAAAACACCGAAGTCAAATCACCATTTGTTCTTACACTGTGAAACCACTAAAGTCGTATGGATTTTCTTGTTGTATAGTTATAGTTTATAATGGGTTTCTCAAAAGTATGTCCGACATACGATTTCAGAATGAAAGAAGAGAAAAATTTGGAAATGTAATGTCAGAAGAAATGTATACAATGTTATTCCGTTTGCAGATTGGTGGGGTGTATGGATCAGGAGAAATGAAAATCTTTTTAATGAGAAGTATAAAACTTTGGATGAAATAATTCAAGGGGTTAAAGTTTTCATCTACAATTGGTGTATTGGTACACAAATCTTCCAAGGTATATACTTGAATGATGTTTTGTACAATTTGGAAGCAATAATGTTATAGTTTTTAGCCTTTTCCGGTTCTGTTTTTGGTTTATTCTCCTCTATGTTTCTGTAAGCTCTACTATAATTAAGCTAATTTTGTATCTTTTTCATCAGTTCTATAATCTACCTTGCTCTTCTCGAGTAAAAAAATGGTGGAAGAGATAAGGTAGGGATTTTATTAGGGATGGATTGACCGGTTCTTTTTTTTGAAACTATTGTCAATAAGAATACAACGCTTTTCTATTATGATGTGTTGTGTTGTTAAAGTAAAACAGCTGGACACTTAGTAAATTATAACATATAAAGTGTTGCAGGCCTAACAAACTATAAACTCTGTTTGGTAAACCATCATGCCGAAGTGTTTTTGATATAACTAATTAATGATCAAAATAGACATGTTTTTAATAATTATTTTGAAGTACAACCTGATTAGTGGCATGGTGTTGAGCAGGGTGAACAAAACTGTTTAGCTAATGTCAGCCATCAAAAAACTCAAAGACCCTCAAAGTGAAATGTTGTTACTTCGTAACTAGACCGGTGTGTCCATGTTATATTTTGCTTTACGTACTACGGACCCCGCGGCTTTACAACAAGCCACTGATATCTTTGATGGCCATTTACTTCGGTATTTAAGGCTCTTAGTCACGGGGGATGGAGCAGGTTTTGGTCCATTGCAGCTGCGATTAGCTACTTTTCCTATCAAGGATGGAGGCCTCGGTATTTACGCTATGGCTGACACCCGCACCTACTGTTATCTTGTCTCTCAGAGCCAAACTTCTTCAGTACATAAGGTGATACTTGGCGGCCTTTTCTCAACAGACAAAAGTCATGCCTATCAGTTGGCCCTTCAGAATTTCATTCAGGTTTATTTTGACGCAGTCAAGAAGCAAATCCCCAACCAATTTTCTATGTCTGAAAGAGATACCATTCTGTGGCAATGTAACCGTATCAAACATGCTCAGGATTATTTACTGGCAGTACCTATAAGTGGGCTTAACCAATGCCTTGGGCCAAGACAGTTCCGTGCGGTAGTTTGTTATCGACTTGGCATACCCTTGTTCGTCAAGGATAGCTTATGCTCAAGTTGCAATGGGGCTATGGATATCTTTGGTGATCACGCACTCCACTGCGTTTCGACATGACCTTGTACATGATGTAATCGCTGACATTTGCTACAAGGCAGGTGTGCCTACACGCAAAGAGGTTTCCTTGGGATTTTTGTCCGATGATGACAAGGACTTACGCCCTGCAGACATCCTTGTTTTTAACTGGGAAAACAGACAAGATGTTTGTATGGATGTCACAGGCGTGTCACCCTTCAGCGGTGAAGGTATTCGTGCTTTTGTCCCAGGCAAGGCCATTTCCAATACTGTTTTGCGTAAACATACTAAGTACTTGGACAAATGTGTATCTCATGGTTATGGTTTGGGTGTTCTAGCTTTTTCTACTTTGGGTGAGCTTAGTGAGGATACTTTGTGTTTTTTTAAGCGTTTGAAAAATTGTCTGGTCAGTAATGATGCTAGTAGCGGTCTAGGTAGTCTTATTTTTCATAGATTAGGCATTGCTATACAAAAAGGAGCTGGGACCCGGCTTATTGCTAGGTTACCAACCAAAGATTTGTACGATTAATTACTCTTTTAGAGATATACGATAAATGAATAAATAATACCAATATTTATATCAATTTTTTTAAAAAATTTTTAGAAATAATAATAAAAAAACATTATGTTATTAATATTAATATTATTATAGCCTAAAAAGCGATAATATATTTTCAAAAACGGAGGGAGTATTATGTTATTAATATTAATATTATTATATTATTGGATAACGATTATTACATGAAACTAGTTGGAAGTCTAACAAGCTAAGCTCCAACAACATACTACTACATTAATTATTATAATATTATTATATTATTGGATAACGATTATTACATGAAACTAGTTGGAAGCCTAACAAGCTAAGCTCTAACGAGGTACTACTACATTAATTGAACAGGTTGCCTTGCTACCCTAGCTGCGAGCCTCATGAGGAACCAACCAAGGGAGCCGAAATGGATAGGGGGGCTGATTATGTCGCAAGGGAGGGAAGCTAACACTACCTTTCATGTCAAATTCTGTAATACTACGCTATCGGGGACTCGAACCTGTGACCTCTTGGAGCGCATCAACCTTTGAGGAACAAGAATGACCACCTGAACTAGCTACCCGTTTTTATTAATATTATAATTTTTATTTATATTTTTACCGTTATTCTTAATTACTATCATTATTTTAATGAAAGACTGCCAGAAGGGCTTTTACTGAAGCACAAACATTATTTTAATTATTATTAAATTATTATCATAACTAATAAAATAATAATTATTTATTATTTCAAAACTAAAACAGAGGAAGAAATTGAAATTGTGAATATAACATACGTGTACATTATTCTATGATAAAATTTGGTTAACACGGAGAATCACTCGTATAAATATAGGTGGGTCCACATCTAATGTTTTTCTAACCTTTTTTTTTTAGTGTTTAAGATGGGAATTTTATTAACGTGAAATAAAACTAATATCCTACGATAACCGGCTCTCCAAAACATTAAGAGGCATAGCATACCATGTATTGAATATGTACATCAAGATGCATATCATACCATAATATGTTATGCCTTCTATTATATTTAGCAAGCACTTTGGCTTCCTTATTACAATCCATTTTATCAAACTATAAACTCAATTTATGACAGACCATAGTAAACCTAAAGCATCCAACAAAATGGTCTCGCTTTCCTAAGTAATAGTACAGGCAGAGTTGGTAATGTAGTCCGAGATGTTTTTCAGGTCCACGTCCATCTTAAATAAAACATCTGTGATTTGCAGTTCACATCTCCACTTGACTGCCTCTAGAAACGCAAAACAATCGGCATGTTCAGAGCTTTGTACTGCTTCCAAGCTCAAGGATCTGCAACCCCTCCAGTTACCTGTAAAATCAAGCAAAACAAGTCCAATGTCCCATGTATTATTTATTTCAAGACAAAACCTAATACAATTTCAAGTAGATCTAAATTACACATCTTTGAACAATATGTGTGTAGAGTCTTCTCCAAGGTCTTCCATGATCAATATGTCTAGACTAAGAAGTCTGTAAACCTGATTGTGTAGAAGAGTTCTTGGACGATCTCACAAATCAACATCCAAGATCAATCTAGTCGTATCTAAATCAAGGGGATCTGAATTTTTGAAAAGTATGAAACTTATAATCTATCTTCCACGATACGAATTAAACAAGAACAAGTCTCGTTATTGATCGCAATTAATAAGAACTTAAACTACCTAGAATTGATTACGTACTACTTGCGCTATTCATGTTATAAAGATAAAACAATATAATGCGGAAAAGGAAAAGGAAAAAAAAAAGACACCAGAAGTTTTGTTAACAAGGAAAGTCTTGCAGAAAAACCAACCTCGTGCAGCTTTGAATAACAAACCATATTAAGCCGATACAGACACTAGCCTCATATTAGAATTCATACTGGGACATTGTTGAGACCCAATTATCCCTCCAAGAAATTCAGCTGCAGTCGTACTCCTTAAGTCTCTAGAACCTCGCAGTGCTCTATGCAATTGATTCCCTTAGTTGACGTCCTTTACAACTCTAAAAGTTGCTTCAACATAAGTGGAGACTTTTAATACCAATTCTCCTTTAACATATAAGCCTATTTGATTTGTTTTTTGATATTTGGGTCTAGGTTTGGAAATATGTTTACTATAGACAAAGTCTAGCAAACCTCACGAATCCAGAATACTTACACTCAGTTAGCTTAGAAGCCTGGATTACTAACCACCTCTTAAGAACAGTCTGAAAAAATCAACAAAGAAGAGTTTTAGATATTTATCTTGATGAATTACAAAGTCTGAGATAAAAAGAACTTTACGATTTCTATCTATCTTATTCCTGATCGGAGATTCACAAAAACCTCTACAATCAATAAGAACAAGATCAGGATATACGAACTATCAAGTAAAAGATAGTCGGACCTGGGTTCACGTATACCTAAGTAAAGAAGTCTTTAAGTTATAAACCTAATTATGTTTCATAATGGAAACCTCGGTTACTAGAGGACGACTCTAGCAAGCAACTAGGACGTGGAAGTGTCTGGGATTGAGAAGTTATGTTGCATGAGTCTCTTTATATTTATAGATTTTCAAGACTCGAGGTAGCTTTGAATAACACTCAAGACTTTCAAGCATAAATCGTGTTCATTAACATTCAATACTTAGACCATGATTCAAATATATATAGTGAATTAGTGAGCAAAGTTGTCTAAGAAGTGTTTATGATAGTTGTATCAATGCCAAACATATTTGTAAAATAGTTTATGAGCACCTGCGATACTGGGTAGGTATGTGTAGGGGGTATGCATACATATAAACCAGTTCATGAACTCAGGCTGTTGGGGTACGCGTACCTGGTATGTGTACCCTTAGTCATTCACAAACTTAAATCCTCGGGGGTACGCATACGAGATATGAGCACCTCCCTCCCATTCATGAACTCAGAACCTTAGGGTACGCGTACTAGGTATGTGTTCCCTTACCCATTCCGGAACTCGAACCACTAGTGTGCGCGTAATGGGTATTCGTACCTACTCTGTATCCAGAATTTCAGTAAGTTCTGAAAATTATCTTTAAACAATTCGAAACATTCTCAATCGGCATAGATAATAAATATCATTGCTTGGGAAATTTCCAAATGTTAACTTGAAACGAAAATAGCTCATGAACAATAAATTATTCTTAACCAAGATTGTCAAGGATCTATAACATCCATTGCTTGAATCATATTTTGAGAGATTTATCAAGACAAGCTTGACTCAATATTTCCTATTTGCAATATAAAATCTGCTAAAATGTCGTGAGTAAATAGGATGGTTCAGTCTTCACATACCTCTTGGTCGATGAAGTTCTTTAATTGTCTTCGTTTGATCTACAATCTTTAATCTTCGAGGGTTGCACAGTGAGGTATGATATTCAACTACCATACTCTAATCCCAGTCCGAGACTTGACTTTAGTAGACTAGAAATCAAGATATAGTTTTGCTTGAGATAGAAAAACTTGCGTGTTCGACCGAGCAGTGCTCTAACAAAAAGCTTCATCACCATGGCTACTATTAATTAAAACCACTTGATGGGGATCAATTTTTATCTTCGTTCTCCATCAAGTTCTTAACCTTATCTGCTATGAAACTAGAATCCACAAACTTATCATAAAATTTGTTAATAAGAAAGGAAAGCGAATAACGACAAAGAGAAGAAGGTGAAGAACTCATAAAAACAGAGAAAAACTTGACTACTAAACACACATCAAGAAAACAAAGAAAAATACATCTAGTGGTTGTCATGAAGTAGTGAAAATGAGTGGAGTCATAATCAAACAAATGATGAATCCGGGAGAAGATTTCCAGGAATAAACTCCCCAAGGTCTGAAAAATGAAGAGTGGACTTCCAAAGGACATATTCGAGTATATAAAGTAAGAAAACATGGACTACAATACTCCCACTAGATCTCTTCGAAACCAATGCAATTTTTGGGGCATAACCATCTGAAAACCATGGCATAACAAGCAAGAAAGTGAAGCCTTATGAAGAACAAGTTTAGCACAAGATTTGCGAGGGGGCGAGTCATTATCCATCTAGCGTTTTCCCTCCAAACTACCCAAATTTGCGGTTGAAGATATAATGTTGATACCAAGTACTAAACGATGGTATTTAGGCTATCTAGACTAAGATTTCGAGCCTAAGCTCATTCTCTTGCATGACTCGTGTATGTAACTTAAGCTTCAAGCTTTGCTTTTATGGGAGCATGAAGCGCTTGTCCTCATGATCCTATAAATATCCCTCCATATCCATGCTAGATGGGAAGAGTTTATAACTTACTTCTTCATAAGGGAAACTCTTCATCTCATCTTTTGTGGGTTATTCCTGTTCACCGCTCTTCCTCTTCGCGATTTACATGTTAGATGTTAATTTTAATTTTAATTTCTTGTTTGACGAGGTTTCTAGTTAAATCCACTTAATTGCTATTTTAACTTAAAACCATACTCTTCTCCATATAATAGAAATTAATGGGGATTGGTCTGTAAACCGATCCTTAAATATTGCCATTTTTTAGCTGACTTAGTTCTAAAGACCGATCCATATTGTAATCCACCTTTGCACCTAATTTCGATTGTACATTTATATATGTAGGAGTACAAGTATAATAGACAGGATACAAAGTCGAAGACTGTATTTGTATAACAGTATATAAATATAGAAGTGGAGGGATAATGACAAAATCAGAGACATAACAAACAAACACAACACATTTTCAGAAAACAATAAAAACAAAACAGAAACTCATTGTATTTACCCACAAAACAAACAAAAAGGAAGAAATTTCTTCGCATAATCTAAGATCATGTTTTCAGTTCTGCCATGGTTGGAATCCATTGTTTCCCCGACATGTTTCCTATTTCGAGCAATAATACAAGGAAGGATCGAAAGATATCACAGAATTTAATACATATAACTAAGATCAAGACACAAAATTTGGTATTAAAAACTCAATGTCTTTTGAATAGTAGTGCATAGAGTGGTGGCCTTACTGTAGGATGCTGTGCATTGTTTTCATAATTTCATATACCACGGGGATTAGCATTGTTCATCAAAGTCTATCGACTAGGCTCGTAGCTAGGGTTTCTATTCCATCTTGCCATCCTCCTCTCCCTGTTGACTTTCATGTTTATATTCATGTCTTGCGATACTATTACTTAATTTGTTTGAAATCTGTAGTGAGATTCGGCAACCTATCAGCCATGCTGCCATATTGTTTGCTTCCCAACAGTTCAGCTTCCACAACCCACCACGGTTAAGTTGAAAATTCATCTCTATTAGCCAATCGTTCATGAATCATGGATACCCATAAGATTGTTGAAGCAAACAAGGGATCGTTAAGGTTTTAGATTAACTAATTAAGTATGTTTATTATTTTATGTTTTTCACTAAGCTGTAACATTGAGACGTTGGGAACCTAAAATGTGCTGAATTTGAGCTGGGAACATATCATAATATATTGCTTAGTTATGTTTACTTCCCGTGATCCAAGAATGCCAACCCTAAAAGCTTAAACTATTTTATAAACACATCTCATTTCTCCCTCTCTTAACTCATTAATCTCGATTTCAAACATTTCAAAATCTGTTTTGCTATATTACGCACTTAAAGTCCAACTTGTTACAACTTACAATGGTGCAAGCATTGGATTTGGTTTGCACCGTAAATGCAACTTTGAACATGGAAAGCGAGAACCAGTACCATGTGAGGTTTCTTTATTGTTTGACAAAGAAGATATTGACTAGCTCAACCTGGTTTTTTAACGTTGCTCCACATAATTCTAATTTGAACACACCATTTCACACTTCCCATCCTATCCTTGTCACTAGTCACTTATGCACTTGTTAATAATTTTATTCCAACTACCGAAAATACTCGTAGCTGCTGACGCCTTGAAGAGACACTAAAATTCACATAAAACAAAGTAGAATTCCCATGCTTTCTATGGATTTTGACCCTCTCCAATAATCCGGCACTACCTTAGCAATGTTGCGAACACTGGTGGTACATGTTAATAATTTATACAAATAGGGGCGATATTACATTATTAACACATTTTCGGCCGATCAGAAAGCTAACAACATTAGTTGTCCAATATTAAATCAGAAAAGTTGAAAGGCAGGATGGTGATCTACAACAAGGAATAAGTCGAGGATAACCCAGGCCCAGCTAGTAACCGCGGAAGGAAAAGAACATCAAACCTCCAAGCTTGAAAGACAACAGCAGAATTATGAGCATCAGCATGAAAAATCGATACATGCGATAACCTAAGAAATAATATAGTGATGCCGTGTTATTCGTTTTTTGATCATGGTATTTATCCCGACTACCATTTGGAAGATTTATAGCATATATCTGAATGCAGTTAGGGGCATGGATGCGGGCAACTATGCAGGTACAGACGTACAGTGTGCACACTAGCACGACAAGGGTATTTACGGTATTCAACTGAACATTTTCGTTGAAGCTGAAAAATGGTTGAAACTTCGGACATTGATCTCATTGACGTGCCGTGCAGGATGCATCCGTGCGGTGGTCCCCAGTAGCAGCCACGTCGTGATGCTTTCCGACAGACATCCAGCTGACAAATCAACTGCCACGTGTACACCACGACGTTTTTGCTGCTTAGGGTAGGGAGGAAAACGCGCATCAGTTTCCCCGAAAAGAGTATTTGGTTGGTATATGGTTGTTCCAAACCTCCGATTTGTTTTCGAGTCCCCTCCAGAGATATCAACGATATGTCTATGAATTCTCATTTCTCACAATCGTGAAAACACGATTTTCCAATTTCTCGTAGATGAGAAATTACAAACCATTTTCTCTTTTTGTTTTATTTTTGAAGGAAATAAGTAGTCTATCTGGTATAGTACTTACTATTAAGATAATACCACGTGGGACCCACCAACGACGTAGATATAGAGTCTATATTCTTACATAATATTCATTTCCAGATCAGCAACTACATAATGCCTCATATTTTTAGCAAAACACCAGATCACATCTCCCCCCTTTAATGAGAGCAACACCAAATTGAAACCGTCACCCAATTTGAAACACGAGTAAGAATTAGCCGTCAGATTTGCTGGCTTTAAAATTCAGTCATTGGATCTTGGGAATTTCCGAGTCCTTTTTTCCGTGTGAACAAATGATAAGAACCATTGGATCTTCTGACTTTCAACAAATTTATATGATCCAAGCCGTCGACATGATAAAGGAGTTCGGGGTAAATGTAAAGTATTATGGGGGTTTCAATATATGTAACTATAACTAATCGAACTTAAGCCAGAAACAGAATTTTCTCTCTGTTTTTATTTTGGTCGAACTAGGGATCTGAGAAGAGAACGGAAACAGTGAATATGATGAAAGATATTCATCAGCATGAACGCCCAACGTTCAACGACGTGCAAAGCACGTGCTCTCGGCTTGTTTATTTAAAAAGTGCAAGGAAGAAGGGTTGGTTGTAAGTCTATCTAAGTTGCCCTAATTTGCAACCAATTAAAAGCGTCCCTATCTTTGTATGAAGAGACCAAGATTGATCTTCTGTTCGAGAAAAAACAGAACCAAAAAGCTTAGTAAGTTGGAATTATGAAAACAAGTAGACTGTCTTATCAATTAAAGTACATGTAAATGTCTAACCGTGGATTTGATATTGCAACCTTAATTACGAAAATGAAGTGTGATTACTGACGATAATGGCTTTTCACCATTTCATGATGCTACTGGTTGACAAACATTAATACTAGTAGGGCGCAAGCTTTTAACACCAGAGTTAAGGAAAATAAATATAGACATGGGTACACAGCTGCAGAGCGAGAGAAATAAGAGGAGAAGCATGGCACTTTTGTTTTTAAGTTGTACGTTGTGACCAATAGGTCAAAAAACAAGACAAAAGTACAAATGTTAGAAACGACCACGCGAACTGTTCTACTTGATTCTAATTAACTTCAGACATTAAAAAGTGGTTCTCAAGTTGTTCTTAACCTCTGGTTTTAGATGTATAAACCACCAGGGACAAATTCGGATCGAGAGTGAAATTTTGTGGTTGTAACTAGTAAGTAATAACTAAACAGAAGCAAAAACGAGAGAAGTGAAAACATCTACTAGAACTGAACATGTAATGAACCTCAAAACATAAGGTGCTGACTGCTAGACTTTTGTTTCTTTACAGTCAGTCATGCCGCAAGCACACGATACCCAACACAGCAATTTCTACTCCAACAAATTACGAGACCAAAGCAAATGTGTTTACAGTGTTAGTATAGGGTATGTGACAAGACCAGAAGAATAACTAGTAGTAAACCATAGCAGCATTAACAGGAAAGAGCATTAAAAATACACTCAAACGCAAATAACAAAGAAAAGAAAACCCTGTATCAGAATAATGAATGAATGATGGCTGTTTCATAGTTCCTTCTGATAATTTTTACCAGGGTGACTAATCCAGATTTATTTTGCAAGGAAAATGGAGATTAATTTGAATAGAAATAATAGCAAACTAACCCATTGGCGGAAAAAATAAAAACAATATCATTTCTATAGATTTTCTGATCTTCGTATCCTTAGATTACTTCAGGCTACATTAGAGACATTGGGGGACACAATAGAGAATTGGCTAGAGCCTACTTTTGAGCATGACTGCGCAACAACTTAGTTATTCTGAGACCCAAGAATACTAAGACAGCCCAAGAGTAGAAGGTGGTAGATCCTTTCTAAAGTGTTTCAGGAACATATTTTTTCCCCTTCCTAAATCCCAATTCTTACTAGAAGGTCCGTGAAACCTTAATATTGTGCCAAATGTCACTAACCAGGCCAACCACCAACCACAAATGGCAAGAACTGAAAAACATGGTATTAGTTTTTTCTTTTTCTTTTTTCTCTTGGTTGGGTTCCTTTGCTAATAATCCTTTTTGTGACTAACCAGTGTGCTTCCACACAACGATTACAACTTCCGTGTCCTCACCTCATATAAAATTCTTCACTATGTTTAAAAGACGCTCATTTTATGGCTCAAAAAGCCTCTCATCTTAACTAATCAATACTACAGTAACTCAACTGCTGTATTCCCAAAAAAGACTAGGAGACTCTAAAAAGTAAGCCCAGGTCAATCGTTTAAATCCAATTCCTAAAGGTCAGTGTTTAACTCAACTAACTACACAATCTACACACTACATAAATACTTGAAAATAGAAACAAAACAGAGTAAAAGACAGTAAGTTGCTGATATATAACAAGAATTTCAAGATGACTGCCGTTTGCGTAGTGTTCTTAGTCGAATAACGTTCGACTAAAAACAAACAAACAAGCCAAGCAAGGATAACAGGTACTAATATGCCCAAAGCCCCATACTACGGTAGATAGTATCAAACATTAGCATACTATGATATACAAATGTTTGAGAAAGTTTTACAGTTATTTCCACTCCAGATATCACTAATGTATGCAGAACAGAACTTGCATACCTACATCAACCAAAGAAGAAAACCTCTTCTATTTAGCACAGATTCCCAGCTGTCCCACAGGAATCCTGAAAATACAACACAGAAAATGATGCGAGGTCAAATTGCCGCACAATCAGGGTAATGCGTTAAAATTTCTTCTGTGTGCTTCCCTATTTTTTATCTTGTTATGATAAAAGAGGGTTAGAGTGCTATCCAGTAATGTTAATGGAAAAAAAAAACGCATTCTTTTAGTTTTGATGTTCTGGTTAGGGTATCCTTAACCCTCACATATTTAAAAGAGTATATAATAAAAGATATAACTCGTTTAAACAATAAACGGGAATAATTCTAATATGACAAACACACCAATCAGGTTCCAACCAGCCTAACAATTTTTGAATTCTAATCCCAGATTAATTCAAAACCACCTCTCTTAGGAAATTAACCAAAACTTCTTGAATACATAGGATCTCTCCCTTAAATAAGGGACATCTTCAACGTCAATGAACTAGATTCTTTTCAAAAATATAGGCTAACTAGAGATATCTAAAGTAGCAGAAGTTAAGTTAGATAACCACCAACATTCGCGATTAAGAGATAACAAGCAAGCTCAAAACATTAGCTAAACGTAATAGATCCACATCCTTTCTTCATACTAAATCTTTTGGAAACAGATATTCTTCTTGTTTTGTGCCTTTTGAGCGTAATATTCTAGGTTGTTATAATCATAGATAAACAAGAATCCCAATTTGGTTTCTTAAACATAATTGATTAAACTGAAATCGAAAAACATGAAATCAACCGCAAAGGAAACCTAAAAGCAAAGAAAGTAATTAAATACCTAATTATAGTAGAGTTCGAGACCCATTCCATCATGAATTTCATAATCTGCGAGAGTAATATGATCCTTGTATATATTATACCACTTTTGAATTCGAATCTTATCTGCCCTTGTTCCAGTTTGTGCAGCAACCAATTTCTTCAAATCACCAATTGTATCATCTTCGTTACACTTCACTCTTACCTTCTTCCCCAATCGATCATTCAATACTACCTCAATCATCTTCGCTTTCGAATTTCGATCAAATAAAAACCCTAGCCCCTAAATTCTGAGTCTCGATATACTTCACCGCTAAGCCGCCAAGAGGAAGGGAGCAGATATTTATAGGTCTAGCCAACATCTCTTAAATAAAGAACCTAATATAATATCGACACGTCTCTAGAGTATTCCTTGCCTCTGACGGGCCTTGGCCAGCTTATTTAGTGGCCGGGCTTATTGTGCCGAACACATCACAGGAGGGCGTGCGGAAAACAACCGTAGTGATCGACCGATTGGCTCCATTCCAGTGACCGATTTGGTATTCGCATTGTGATGCGTGATAATACGGGTATTTGTCTTAGAATCAAAGGGAGCTACGGAGATGGAGCATTGAGTCCAAAAGCAGTAGAATGCATGGCAGTGAGGGAAGCTTTATTTTGGGCTAAGGAAATGCAACACTCACGAGTTTAAGTAGAAGCAGACGCAAAACTAGTTATCCAGTCCATTAATAGGAGCTCTTTACTCATACAACTGGAGAATAGGAACTCAATAAAGGAGATCAGACATTTAACCTCTAGTTTTATTTATTGTGAGTTTGTTTTTGTAAGTCGAAATGATAATCAAGTGCTGATGCTATAGCTAAGAATTCTAGAGAAACAGCAATGCCAGTTGAATCTTATGGAAACTTTGATCCAGCTCTTTGTGGTCTTTTGCTAAAAGACCACAATTTCAGCTAAAGCTAATAAAATTTTCTTTTTATCAAAAGAAAAGAAGAAAAACTCTGATAAGGTAAAAAAAAAAACTCTGATCAGGTTGATCGAATGAAATGACTTTAGAATACCAGCAAACATTGATGATTTGTTAGCAATAATTATAAGGTTCTGAAGATGATCCAGATGCTGATCGTGAAAATGTTCACGGAGTACAGCGAAATATGAAATATATAATGAGCGTACTACAAATATATCAACTTATCAAGCAATCAAGACATCCTGGTAAGCTGGTTTGGATCTTCCTAAACCATAATTTGATTAATGCATGTGAAGTGAATCCTTAAACAACACCTCTAATATGATACAACGCCCATTTTTGTTTTAGCCTGCAGGGGATAGAACATGAACATTACAGGCGCACAAAATATTCTACTGGTAGTACCTTTTCCCTATATATATACACAAGCGTCATCTAATAGTACAATTTTACATCATGTGCCCTGAAATAATCTTTCTTTCCAGATCAGTAGGAGCTATCAATTTGTGCTTCAGCTGCTAGTTAGGAGCTTCATCATGAAGTTGAAATGGATATCTGGAGACGTTCTTGGTTGGGGCCAGTTGGCTTTTTCGGGTACATTAATGCATCTGAAACCCTGGTTTTGGTACAACCTTGTGGCGGCCGGATTCTTTTTATCCACATGTAATGCAATAGCACGGCAGCCCCAACTCCTGGCTTGAGCCTCTGCCTTCACCACTAGCCTCTTAGCGATCCCTTTGCGCCTATCACTTTCTCGAACAGCAACATTCGATATATAAGCAATTCCAGTCCTGAGATGGAAAGATTTAGTTTCTGTTCAAGCATAACATGTTATAATCTTTAGTACTAAGTTATTGAACAATGTGTAATCAGCTCTGTGCTTGTGGGTTTCTTTTCAAAAAAAAGTAACCCAGGCTCTTACTTTCTTGGTGTGACAACTGTACCTACCAATACAGCTACTGGCTGGCCATCTGGGCCTAGAACAGTGGATAGTGTAGTCGGCGTGTCACCACTCGGAGTTGTTCTCGCAGGTCGAGTTCGAGCTGGCGAATTCACTCGACCTGGAGGAGTATCCTAGTTATTTTTACAATTCCGTCTGGAAATGCCTAATAGAAATCATGCTCACAGTCACAGTAGTCCTAAGTGAGATATGTTAGCAGAACAGAATTCTCTGAGATTGTCGTTGTCACCTGAACTTTACCATCTTACTGAGCAAACAATCTCTTGATGCTATTCCAGGGTCAGGTTTATAGTCATTTAACTTTTAAGCAGCTAGTTCATGGTTTCTATTTCCCCATCTCATTTAAGCAGAATAGCAGATACTCCTCATAACTTACTGAAACAACCCATTCTACTAGAAGCTACTACTTTCATAACAAAGAAAACTCTGGTCTTGACGAAGTATGCCCCTGTACTCCACTTTTTTCCTAGAATTTGATCAAACCATTTGCTCCATTCAATTGCTCAAGTACCCAGTAGAAAGTCTTTAAGCTAGTTGCGATCCAAAATGTGATTGACAAACTGGAAAGCGATAGTGATACATTAAATCTTACAATGAGATTTTAGAGAACTTCATATTGATTAAAGGAACTAGGTGCTAAAATTATTCTTAGGTATATATTTGATCAAATGGGTTGAAATTCAAATCAATATCACCCTAAAATCAATCTTGAGAAACACCTATACTTGCACGACTGAAGCCTCTATATATATGTCAATCAGAAACTTAACAACAAAAAGGAACTCACCTTCTTTGCCGAAGAGGCCCTTTTCTGGGAAGGAAATCAGCCACAGTGTCGACAGTCAAAATCCCAGCAACGTAACCCCTATTGAAGCTGAATTTTCCTTCGAAGCTTCCAACTCTAAAATCTTCGCTTCCGAATAAAAATCTATCATCAGCAGGGCCACCAACAACACCAACCAAACATGTCCGCTTACAACCATTTGGAACAGAGAATCCTGATAACAATCCTACTACTCGATCAAACCTTAACGCCAAATTTAAAGGAAATGTATAATCAGGAAAAAATGAACTACAATGTGTCTCAGCTACTTCCCAGCAGTCTTCTATTCTTGCCTCCCTGACGACAATGTCAGGGATTACTGATGGAAACAATTCAACTGTTTGACTAGCCCTGCAAATTCCTACATACCCAAATAAAACCAAAATGAAGAAAAAGAAAAAAAGTTTAATAACTTATGCAATTCAGAACTGTATTTAACCTAGTATTGGACAATTTTAATGATGGAACAGTTCCACACAGACAAAGAGTGCCTACTGAGCCACTTCGCTCTTGTGCGGTAACAAACTTGATTCGAATTAGATCACAACAGCTACAAAAAAAAAAAAAAAAAAAAAAAAAAAAAAAAAAAAAAAAAAAAAAAACAACACCCCAAAAAAAAAAAAAAAAAAAAAAAAAAAAAAAAAAAAAAAAAAAAGCCAAAATTCTATCCAAAAAGCAAAAAATATAGGGTTTGACTAATTTCTCCCTAATATAAATATGAGCAATGGGAAACTATTATCCAAAAGCGAATTGTGGAAAAACAGAATTCGAATATATTTATACCTGATTTGTTAAAACTGCAGAGAGCAGAAGTAGATCGAGAGAATTTAACGGTATTACGGAAAGATTTAGATGATGAGAGTGAGAATTTCAAGAGGTGATTGTGGTTGGTTGTGGTTGCAGAAAGACCTAACTGTACACTTGCCATTCTTTTCTTTTCTTCTGGTGATGTTTTTCTTCGCAGATTCAAAGCGAGAGAAGAGAGAGAGAATTCAATTCTCTCCCCCTATTTGCTGAACCACCAAGAATCTGAATGTTTCAAGGTTGAGACTTTTTTCTTGTCCGCCTATTTGCTGAACCACCAAGAATCTGAATGTTTCAAGTTAGCTGTTCGTTGTCCGTTTATGAGGCCAAATTAACTAATCTCCTTTGGAGTTGGAGTTGATTAATGCTTCCTTCTACGGTTCTACCCGTTTGAAATCCTGCCCTGATTGGGGTATACCTAATGAGATAAAATCTGGGTCATTTTGAAGTAAAACAGGACACCCCTTAACCTTGTATTTTCTAAATAGCTAAATTGCCCCTACAATGATTAACACTAATTTAATTTATATGATTAGATTAGTTAAATTAGTTAGATTAGTTAGTTGATTTATATGAGTGGATTTGGGAATAATTGAGAGTAAGAAAGAGAGTGAAGTAGTAGAGGAAGTTTTTTTTTTGGGGGGGAGGGGGGGGTTTTTTGAGAAATTTGTGATATGAGTGAGATGAGTGATTCTAATCCTGATTTTGAAGTGTGGGAGTCTTCTAATTTTCCTCCTACAGATGAGTACTTGTATGATGATCTACCAAATCATGATCAAATGGATTATATGCATGATCCTCACTTTTATTTTTCTCAAACTCAAGATGGATATGGAAGTGATAAATGTCTTGAGCCAAACGTAGAATCCAATGACCCAGAAGTAGAAAAAGGAGCTGCAAATAATCAGGTACACAACTTACGTGGTGAAGATTGTGATATTTCCATGCAAATAATCGATCTTTATTTTTATTTTTCACTTTTGTTGCCCAGTATCGGCAAGGTCGACGATTCTCGACCGTGCCGACTATTATCGTCGGCATGGTTTATATTACCAAATGCCACGACTTTTCATGAGCAGTATTCTAGTCGGCAAGGTCATAAATAAGAACCCTGCCGACTATAAGACTTTTGCAGGTCAGGAGACGTGATTTGAAACATGCTTAAGATGGCATTGTTTTGGATACGTCGACCCTGCCGACTATAGTTTGGGCGGCACTGTTGTATATATTCTTCAACCCTGCCGGCTGTTCTTTGGTCGTTGTTGTTTTATATATCGACTTGCCGACTATTGTAGTACATATCAATTAACTTGTGATGTTTTGTAGATTGCATTGGTACCGATGACGGATCAGCCTCAAGCTCACAGTGTTAGGGGTCCTGATACTTCCGCACATTATGCTAATGATTTGGAATGGAAGGAAAAAGACGACGCAGTCAATTGGATTGTTGAGAAAGCAAAAGAGAAGATGTGTGTTCTAGTGAAAAACACCCAATAAAAAGATTTGCGGTTTGAAATGGTATGCGAGTGTAGTGGGTTGGACGTAAGTCACAAGAGAAAGGGTTATGTGTATGATAAGAAGACGACTAGGGTGTACAAGACGAAGTCAAAGAAGTGTGGATGCCCATTCAATATTATTTTTTGGAGGAACAAAGACACCGATAACATGTGGAGAATGAATAAAGATGATGTTGGTTGGCATAACCATAAAGATCCGCAAAGTCTTGTTAGACACTCCCAAGTTGCCAAGTTGAAACCGCACGAGTTCGAACAAGTAAGAACAAGTTGGGGAATTAAACCAAGTAAGCTCCTTAGTAAGTTCAAGAAGGATGACCCGCGTAACTTTTCTTCATTGTCTACAATTTATGTGTCCAAAGCAACTATCAAAATAATTGAATGGGATAAAAGAAAGGTAATGGAAGAATCACAATGGTTGGCCCATAAATACAACTACACGGTGAGACACCATGAGTCATCGGAGGGTAGGGTGGATCGTATTTTTCTTGCGCATCCCGATATGATTCAATTGGCCCAATGCTTTTACCAAGTTTTGTTCATGGACTGTACTTATAAGACGAATAAGTACAACATGCCTTTGTTGAACATTGTAGGACAAACATCGGACAAGCAATCATTCACGGTGGCATGGTGCTTTATGGATCGTGAGAAGGATGATAGCTATATTTGGGCATTGGAAACTTTGAAGCTTATCTACCACGAAGACGAGACTCTCGGGGTTGTAGTGACTGACAATGAGCAAGCAATAATAAACATTATGGGGATAGTTTTTCCAAGGCACAAAATTTTCTTTGCACGTGGCACATACAATGCAATCTTAGAAATAATTGTAGGAGTCATATCCAAAAGCCAAAGGCAAAGAAAGGTACTAAACATGAAAAAGAAGAAGATGAACATCTTAGTAAACTAACTAAAGAGGAGAGGGAGGAAGAGAAAAAGAAAGAAGTCGAAGAATGGAAAGAAGGTGATATCAAATTTGGGCTATTCATGAAAGCGTGGGATAAGTTCGTTTTGTCGATGAGTGTGGCAAGATATGAGATAAACTTGAAGGAGTTCGAGGATGATTGGGGCACTAATTACCCCAAAGTAGTGGAATATTGCAAGACACAATGGTTGAGGCCACACAAAGAGAGGTTTGTGTATGCTTTTACTTACGACTATAAACATTTCAAACTTGAGTCCACAAGTATGGTAGAGCAAGCTCATGGGAGACTAAAAGGTCTACTTTTCATGAGTCAAAATGGGATTGTGACGGTGCAACATGCTATCCATGAGTACACTAATAATGATATCAACAAGATAAGTAAGCAATTCGAAGAAAGTGGGTACAAGAAGTTGAAGGAGTTTAAGTAGGATGATTGGTTGCTTGTTGGTATACATTGTAACGTTTCGCATTGGGCAATACGTTTCATGATGAAACATCTCAATTTGTATCAAAAATATGACGACCCGAGTACTCCTTGTAAGTGTAGGATAATTAAGGCTATCGGACTTACATATCGTCATATGCTTGGTAGGTATAAAACTTTGATTCCGATTGAAGATATTGATCCTTATTGGAAGCAACTATCTTTTATCCCGGTTCCAAGAGAAGATCCCGGTGAAGAGTTTGGCGACATAGAACTTGGGAGAATAATCTTCGACAAGTGCCCCACATTGAATAAGTTGGACAAACAAACTATGAAGCACAAGTTGATGCCGATTGTTTACCCTTTTATGGAGGAACTTCAAGAACCCTTGAAACAAGATCCACCGGGTAGACCACCTACCACAAAGACAAGGGCGGAAGAAAAGGAACAAATTAAAGAGTATTTGAGTACAACATGCGATCCATTCGGACATGATTATACCGATGCGGAATACAAAAAGGAGCCAGCTAAAAAGAAAAGAGGTCGTCCGAGGAAAGAAACAACTACACCAACGGTTTCAAACTTGAATCCAAATAGCACTCCACCTCTTGAGAGTCAAGCAAGTGCTGAAGTTATTGTAAAGAAAAGGGGTCAGCAGAGGAAGGAAACACCCACACCAATAGAAAAACCCATGGAGCCAAAGATTACACCTATTGAGAGTCAAGGAGATGTTATGAAGAAAAGAGGTCGTCCGAGGAAGGTAGTAAAACCGGTATTGGATGAGTATCGCGTACAACTCCCTCAAATTATTCGAGAGTTCGTTATTGGTACCGACGACGTCCCAAAGGATGGAAATTGTGGGTTTCACGTTGCCTCCCAACAATTGGGACACCTAAGTGGAGCGGTTGAGGAGAATCTCACCCAATGTCAATACATAAGAAAGAAGATGGTTGTCCGACTAGAAAAAGACAAGGAGTTTTATATCTCAATGATGCTAAAAGGTTCGATGGAGGACAAAGAAGCGACTTTTAAGGAATTGCTTACTAGTGTTGAAGTCCCGGAGGGAAATGCACCAATTAAATGGGAGCATTGGTTGAGAATGTCGGAGTGTGTCCATCTTTTGGCGGATACGTGGTCATGCGTAGTATATTTTTTTAGTAACGGATGTTGTGTAGCATTTTCACCAAAACATGCGGTTTGTGTGGAGCAGCTCAAGCATAGAAGAATTTTTATGGCTTTGGTGGATAACAATCATTTTATTGGTCTACAACTGAACAAGGAATGTCCATTACCTCCTCTTTGTAGGTTTAGTTTTTGGGAAAAGTTCATAAACAACAAGAGCAAGGAATGGGTGAAACTTTATGAGGACAACATCCACCTTTGGAATGCTTTAGATGAGTCTAACAAAGGTCCCATAGATTTGACTCAAGGAGGTTTAATAGATTTGAATGAACTCCCTCGAATAGATTTGGGCGATTGGTGATTGCGCTTAGGAAATAAGGAATCTTTTTGTAATCACATTCGTGTTTTGTGTAATGTACTTTGGATTACTACAAATGAATGAATGAAATAAATGGATGTGATTTTTTTCTGGTGTTTACTCCTTCCAATTTATATACGTTGGCATTGTTTTGTATTTTCTAACCAGCCGACTTAAGCGTTTTACTGTACCGTCGGCATTGTAATTATTATACGACCTTGCCGACCATAAAAATAGTTTGAATTTTACCCTAGGGTCGGCAGGTTAGAATTTTTTCAGGTTGCCTACTGCATATGCCTGACAGCTCAGGAAAGAAAGGCCTGGGATGGTCGGCATGGTCGTGGTCCTCCCACAATGCCGACTAACAATTAGTCGGCGAGGTTGATGAAGACAACCTTGCCGACCAAAAGAGATAAAAATGTTATTGTTCCTGGATGTTCTTCACACTATAGTCGGCATTGTATTATATAAATACACTGCCGACTGTACTTTCGTCGGCACACTTACTAATTTGTTCATTGCCAACTGTTGTGCCATCGGCATTCTTAGAATTTTGTATAATGCCGACTAAAATGAAATTAAATAACTTATAGTAATATGGATCAACCTTGACGACTATGAAGAATTCTTCGTTTTATAAACTAAAACATGCTGACTGTAACATTCTTAGTACATTGAGATGCACTCAGCACTTAATTAGAGCATACAAACCTTAAAAACTTAACCCCTAACACATTTGGGACATAGATAGTATCTTTTTCCGGTACACAATTTTTTAGGAGAGGTAATTAGCTTCATTTTACCGTCGCAACATGGATCTGTGCATGGTAGAAGGTTGATTTTAGCAACTTCATCTTCATACGGATCTAGGCGCTCATTTATCCAATAGAAAAACCCACAGCAGGTGCATTTTGAAGCATACGGTTGATATACATCTCCTACTGCAACTTTCATAAGAAATAAGAACCCCTTACAACCATCAATGGTGCATTTGCTTCCTTCAAAGGGACAATCATTCGCAAAATGACCACTTAGTATACAAAGACTACAAATAATTGGTTGTGTTGCACTTGAAACTTCCATTCTTTATGCATGGTTGAAGATGAAGTTGAAAGTGCTTTTATAATAACAACACACTTAATGTCTTGCTTTTGAAAATTATAGTCGTTGAGCATTCAATGGGTTGTACTTTGTACTTAAAAGTAATATTTTTATACTACTAACATTAACATGTTATAGTACATCGGCAAGGTCGAGCATTTCAAACATACTGAATACCTATCTCTGACAGGGATGGTCGGCAAGGTCGAGCATTTCAAACCATGCCGACTTACTGAAACTCTAATATTGTTTAAACCTGCAGAAAAAAGAATAAGTTTTTAAAGCAAGTGAAACTGAAAATTAACATAAGTTTAAGAGTTACTGACAAGTCTAAAACCATAATCTAAGAGTTCAAAACATAATATTGGAAACATCATAACGCAAACATATCAAACAAAGTTTCATGGATCCTTCTCATTGTTGTTATCTTCCTCCACATCACTAGCTTTTTCACCATCATTAGCTTTTTCACCAGCATCAGCTTTTGGTTTTCCCTTTATTGGACCCATGTAGTCACCAGCCTCATTGTAATAGGGGTTCACTCCAGAAAAGTCAGATGCCTTGAAAAAAGTTCTTAGATCAAGCTCCTCTTCTTCCTCCTACGATGATGTGCATTCAACATAGTTGAGGGGATTGCTAGGACTGTTCATAAACCTTAGAAATTCTCCAGGATCTTTCTTACCCATCAGAAGTAACTTTCTTACAAGGAAATTCTCTTCAGTTTCGTCACTAGGATTTTCTAAAGAAGGATAAATCTTGTCAATCTATTCTAATAGCTCTGCTGCATTGTTAAGACAAGGGATATCTTCTATGTTTTCCTATGGGAACATAAACAATACACAAATAAAAGATATGAAAATTTTACACATTGAAACATGGTTCTGGTCACCTAGTCGGCATGGTCGATAATCTAAACAATACCGACTAATACACAGTCGGTATAGTTGTATTCATCTACAATGCCGGCTAATACATAGTCGGTAAGGTCCTATTCATATAAGATGCCGACTATATACAAAATTGAACTCAGAAAATCAAGTTTCTGTGACGTAAAGTCGGCAGGGTACTATTCATATAAGATGCCGACTATAAAGCAGATGCCGACTAAATATGAAAGGTCGGCACGTTTGGTTATTGATTACCTTGCCGGCCCTGGTTAATGTTTCACAGTCGCCATTACCAGTATAAAAAGTCGGCAGGATATTCATCCTGAGACCATGCCGGCTCTTACAAAATATCAACAGTCGGCGTTGTCTTAAATTATCGACCTTGCCGACTAAAACACAGAGATCATAATTTTTGATAATCTAACCTAATATAACAATCATACAACATATCAGAATAATGGGTTTGAGTTTAGACATCACTTACAGTCTTCTTTTCGCCGGTAGTGGGTTCTTTTCAATATTCTCACGGATTGGATTTTAGGGTTTACTGATTTCACTAGTTCCAACTTTTCCCTTACCTTTTTTCTTTGATTTGGATCTTTTGATATGACCTGTTGAATCTGTATTTCTACTTGATCGTTTGGAATCAACCATTTTTCAGGAAAATCAAAAGGACGATTTGCAGAGAGGTTGATGGAAGATATAGATGAAGAAGAAGAAGAGAAGATTAAGAGTTGTTTTGGGTTTTTAATTTTAGGGTTATATGATTAAGTAATAAGGTTAATTAGTTCAAGGGTATTAAAGTAAAAACACCCATTTTTACCACCCCTTAGCAAGGGCACTAGGTCCATTTAAATTTGGGTATACCCCAATTAATCTGGGTATCCCCCAATCTCGCCACCTTTGAAATGCCTTACAAAAAAATATTTTGAGATTTAACTACCCGACGGCTCCTTTAGAAAGGAAATTGGACGATTTAAAAATCGATGTAAAACATGGCGACACAGCACAACATAACTCATAAAGTCACGTGTTTAACTTGTTGTGTGTCGTGTTGTGTTGTGCCAGATATTAAAGTGTGTCGTGTTGTGGATAGAAGATGTGTTGTGTTATGTCAGAAAAATAAATGTGATGTGTCGTACTGTCGTGTTGTGTTGTGCCGTATTTTATGTTTTCTAAAAAAGAAAAAAGAAAAATGCCGGTGCATAGCACGGGCACAAATCTAGTTAAAATAAAAATTATGATGCGAAAAGAAAAGTAATCATATGACACACAAGATATTGTTAACAAGGAAAACTGCAAGGCCGGAAAATCCCGGGACCTAGTCAAGTTTTGAATACTCTCAAATTTAATCCGCTATACAAATTGACTACCGCAACTTCGTATAATTGAGACCAAGTAAATTACTCCTAGTTACTCAGTTCCTTCAGTATCCTTGCGTTTACAACCAATCTAGTTTATGCACTTGATCTCAAGATAGAGTCCACTATCTCAAGTTGCTTCACCTGATATGAAGAGCCCTTCTTTCAACTCCTTTGAATCGTAACCCGAAATAGTAAATGACTAATCCGTTCCAGTAACCACCTCAATGTATTCCTCCCAAAGTCTGCAATTGTCAGAGATAAAATTGAGTATTAAGGATCTTCCATTTATCAATATAAACTCCTTCGGTTAAAGATCAAACCAAGAAAAAGTTTATATAAATAATCAATCACAGTGAACAAGCTCTATCCAAGCAACTCTACAAGGAGAAGCAACAAGACAGTTTGTTCGATCTTTCATCGAGTTTGATGTCTATCAAAATAAACTGCTTGTTTGGATCTCATAGAATCAAGTGTTTATGAAATATCACAAAGATCAGAAACCAAAAATAAAAAGTTTCAAGTCTTTAATCTTCAAAGTAACCGTAACATAAACAACTTGATTCCTACTAATGATCAGTACACATAAAATGGAGTCTGTTAACGTTGGATGATCACTAGTTCTATCTTCAAATCTCGAATCACTAGATCTGAAATAGTCAATCATCAAATAAACTTGAGTGGTCTTAAATCAGAAGAGAAAGACCATGTAACAACCTAGTTTGATCTACCAAAGATAACTATATTGTCAGTCAATCAAATCAATAAGTTTTCCACCAACGATACTACTAAAAGCTTCTTGATCCCAAAGAAGCCTTTAAACGAAGACAACACATAGATTTCACCTTATTAGATTGTTCTCCTCTATCAACAAGTTGGCTTCCCACACAATCACTTAATTTCGTGTGTCACGAGATGATTTTGTAAGAATACAAGCTCCATTATTTATAGTGTTATGACCAAGGCTTGAGCGGAAGACAAGGAATTACCGAATCCGAAAATTATTAAGATATGCAATAAATGTATATTTTTGATTTTGAAAAATTCCAGTTGTATTCCAACATATATACCAAAATCACTCTTAGTTAACAACTAATATTAGCTAACATTACATACATATACTTTAATAATAAAGTAACTAGAGATATGCAAACCTCTGGGATATGGTAAGCACATAAATTCAATATTCTAAATTTTTTTGAAATTCGGTACTAGGATCTCGCCTTGAGAATCAAAGAAAATATTTGAACACTAAGTAATAAGAGTGTTAGAGCAGTGCTCGTTCGAACCCACAAAGCATTGGTATGTCAAGGTTGGTTGTCATATTTCAGTATCAGAACTCAAATAGAGTCGCTTGATTAAGATTAATAGAGTCAACTTCGTTTAGTTTGGACTAGAAAGTCTAGGAATGTTGAGATATACAAGTATTACCCCGAAGATCTGAAGAACGAGGAGACGTATCAACTACAATGAAGACATCATCCTTCTACTTGAGGTTAGTAATACTGACTTGACTTGTTTTCATTCCTATCATTTCTTTCAAGTCGTTTAAGATCGAGAACACAACTTGTGAGGTTATATATGATACTCTAGTATTAGACTTGGTCATATTATTATGATCAAAGTGTCAAGGAAGTATATACCATTTGTTGAATACTTTGGTATGGTATATTGAATTACGAAGTATAACGTTTATCTTTTGAACTTCGTAAATGCGACATCGACATAATCTATATAACTTGTTACTTGATTGTGTATTGGATATAGGTTTGATTTCATCCTAGGAAACTATGTTTTATTACATTGGTTTAAGGAAGTAGATATACGAACTTGTTTCGTAATCAAAAAGAAATCAATAGGTGTTTTGGTACGGTTTTTCTTTGAAGATCTATTGGATGACAAATTCCAACCTAAGGAGGGAATTAAGGTAGAACCGATCTTAACTTATGTTGAGAGTCAAGGTAGAACCGATCCCTACCTATCTCAGGATACTTGGTAGAACCGGTCCTACCTTTTGTTGAGAGTCTTGGTAGAACCGATCCCTACCTATCTTGGGAGTCATAGTAGAACCTATCCTAGATTTTGTTGGGAGTCTTGGTAGAACTGATCCCTACCTATATTGGGAGTCTTGGTAGAACCGATCCTAGCCAGTGTTAAGAGTTATGGTAGAACCGATCCCAATAACAAACCCGATTTTTAATATTCACATACACTTTAGGGTTTGTGTGAGTTTGGAATTAGGGTTTGCTAGATAGGAAAGTTTTAGATGTCGACATAATTTGAACATATGCATAATTCTTATTGTTGATTGTTCAAAGATATTCCTTTATACTCAAGGTGATCCCAAACCGAAATATTGGAGAATCTTATAAAATAAGATTTTTGAATTATATGTTTTTGATTTTCCAGCAATCAAAACATATCTCAAGAAAAGCTATATTAGTTAAGTGCTAAACTAATATTAGAAGTTTTATAAGAGAGATTTCTGAATTACATGTTGGATATTATTTGGAAATATGAAAATCGGAATTAGGTACTTCATTGCATATCTTGGGAATCTTTTCGGTTTTGGAATTTCCTTGTTGTCCAAACATCCTTGGTCTATAGATAATGAAGATTGTTCTTATTACAAACTATCCTTAGCCATGCAAACTTCATCTTTTTGTTGTTTCTGGTGGAGACGATATAGGACATCATCCTTCCTATATCGGTCCTAAAATAGGTACTATAATTAGGATCGGTCTTGAACTCTCTTTCGACTACGAAACGAAATTTCACTAGTGTACTTCCATAGATTTTGTTTATGATATTCCTTCATATTGTTAGAGCATAGCTCGGTTGAACCCACTAAGCGTTGGTATGTCAAGTTTGGTTGACATATTTTAGTGAGTCAAAACTCATCTAAGAGTCGCTTGATTATGTACTAGAGACAACTTCGTTTAGGTTAGACTAGAAAGTTTAGGAATGTTGAGACATACAAGTATTACTCGAAGACCTGAAGAACGTGAAGAAGTAACGAGCTACAACGACGACATCATCCTTCCTCTTGAGGTTAGTAATATTGACTTGAATTGTTTCATTCCTAACGTATCTTTAAAGTCGTGATATATTGAAAACATAACTACGAAGCTGTGTATTGATATATTACTCTAGTAGTGAGACATGATCATATGATCATAGTATTAGGGAATTAGACTACGAAGTATAACGCTTATCTTTTGAACTTCGTAGATATGACATCGACATAATCTTATGAATACTGTTATGATTATGTGAATGGGTAAAGGTGAAGATTTCATCTTAGGAAACAATGTTTTACATTTGTTTAAAGGAAGTACATTCATGAACTTTTTTTATGAATCGAAAGGGAAATCACTAGGCTTATTGGTACGGCTATTCATTGCAAATCTCTGGATTACCAATATGTGTGAGATGGTAGAACCGATAGTAACTTTGTTATGTATCTTGGTACAACTAATCACAATACCTGACTTATGATTTGGTATGACTAGTTTTGATTTATTAGTGTAACCTATCCTAAGTAATCACCTGAGATGCTATGATCGATATTTGTAATTGGTGTGACCGATCCTGGTAATTGGTGTAACCGATCCTAGTGACTGATGCGAACGATCACAAGCAATACCATGTGTATATGGTAACCGGTCCTGGTAATTGATGTAACCGATCCTGGTAACTGATGTAACCGGTCCTGGTAACTTGTGTGACTGATCACAAGTGCTTCCATATTAGGGTATAACCGATCCCAGTGATTGGTAGAACTGATTGAACCCATGGATGTGATTTGATATTTGATCAATCACATATTTGTCTTGGAATACAGATGAACCAATTCTAAACTTGTTTGGAAGTGTGGTATAATCGATTCCAAGATTGTAAATATGAAAAAGGATTTACAAAGAAAATATGTCAACATTCTTTGAACACGTACAGTAACTCTTATCTTTTATTGTTCAAAGATATTCCTTAGTACTCAAGGAGATCCTGTTCCGAAATAAATTAAGAATCTTTTAATTATGGTTGTTAGTTTTATATGCTTTAATTACCAGCAATTAAATGCATATCTCTAGAAAATAAAAATTAGTAATGTGCATTTACTAATTGGAGATTTTCTATTGAGAGATTTCGGGAAATATTGGACAAAGCATTTACTGGAATTAGAAAACCTAATGGGCATTTATTGCATATCTTGAGAATACTTTCGGTTTTGGAAATTCCTTGGTGTCCAAACATCCTTGGTCTATAAATACCTAAGTTTGCATTTCTAGAAAACTATCCTAAGAGCAAGGCAAACTTCATCTTTTTGTTGTTTCTGGTGGAGCCGTCTAATCGGAGAGGAAAGTACTCTAATTAGGAGAAATCTCTTAACCGCTCGTTTAAAGACTTCCGTGGGATCAAGAAGCTCTACGAGTACCATTGGTGGGAAACTAGATAATTGGAGTGTTATTAGTTTTCGATTGATTTGATTGACTAACGGTTGTTGAAACTTTGATTGCACCTAGTTTGTTTATTCTTGAGAATCTTCTCTTCTGATATAAGATTCACACAAACTAGATCGAAGTATCGATGGGATCTTTAGAACTGTTTGTAGATCTTAAGACATCTTGTGATAATCCATTGTTAACAGACTCCGTTCTGGCGTGATTGATCACAAGAGATTCAAGTGGTGTTGTACAGGTTTTAATTGAAGATTAAAGAAGATTTAAAGACGAAGAAGATTTCTTATTGGTTTCTCATATCTTTGTGTTGCGCAAACCTTGATCGGCTGGGATCCAACTAGAATCGGATTTATTCGATTGATTAGTTGTGTGAGATCGGCATCCCTTTATAGTTTCTTGTTGGAATCTACATCGATTGATTGCAAATATAAACTTGACTACTTTTGTAGTTATTGGATAGATTGATCTAACTAGGCAAAGGAGTTTATTAGCTTAAACGGAAGAGCCATTGCATATGACTTGAGATATCTTATCTTAAAGAATCAATAAAGTTGTTACCAAACAGATTGGTTGTTCCTTTATTATTTGGAATACGATCCAAATGAATTGTTCCAGTGCGTGCACTCATCGAAGTCGGAAGCGCATGGATACTGAGGAAACTAAGTGAACTCGGGTTAGATTCTTGGTCTCAACTATACGAAGTTGGTTTAGATTTTGTATAGCGGCTTAATTCTGAGAGTATTCAATTCTTGACTAGGTCTCGGGGTTTTACTGCATTTGCGGTTTCCTCGTTAACAAAATCTTGTTGTGTCATTTACTTTACCTTTCCGCAATTATAATTGTTGTTATTATAATTTAAAGTAAATTACACAAACGTTAACTTCGTGCATACTTGATAATGATCCTATAGAGTTTGGTTAAGTCTGAACCTATTATCAAGTATCATACTTAGTTTTTGTATTGTCTCGATCTTGTATCCATAGTCAATCACACAAGTTACCTTGTTGTCATATTGTCTCGATCTTGTATCCATAGATAATTGATAGACGCATTTATGTGTCTATCTTCATCTCTTTTATGTATAGTGTTAGTACCCATTTTTGTACTAATTTTGGTATTTTATCCCTTGTAGGTGTTTTTGGAAAAATGGGCTTTTGCGGCAAAATTGGCTAGAAAAGTGGTTTTTGCGCTCATGGGAGAAAATTACTAAGGGGCACCCAGATTACTAAGGGGTATCCACCTGCTATTCGCACCCCTGGTCCAGATAAGAGGAGGTCATCCCCTTCGTTTGAAACAAGTTTTTGGCGGGAACAATAAGAACTCGCTGCGAACTTTTATGCGTCGATTCTGCACGAGATTTCCTTGTAGTTTTTCACGGGATTTATTTACCTAATAGACAAGAAGAATGACATGTTTGGAGCTACAAAAGGGGAATCAAATCTTCTAATATTGGTGTTTATCGGAGACAGAAAAAAGAAGAAGTTATTTGCGGCAACAGGGAATGAATCTTGGACCTGTTTTGAGTAAATTTGGAAGTTACGTGCTATATATCGCAAGGATTTGTTTGTCTAAGAATAAGAGGATAGTTTGGATAATTCAGGAAGGAGGTGAAGTGATAAAACATGATAGAATCTTCAAAACTTGGCAGAAAAGAAAAGTTTATTTTTGGGAAGAAAAAAAGAGATTTTGATCGAGTTTAAACCGACCTGTGAGGGATATATAAGCTCTAGGGAGGCCAAGGAAGAGGGGGGAACACTTTGGAGAAGTTTAGAGCCTTAGAGAAGCGAAAAAAAATCAACTGGAGTCGAGTACAGAAACTTTTGTGCTGCTGCGAAGAAGAAGAACACGAAGAACATAAGACCCACAGAGTCAGTCGCAAAGGCAAACTTATTTTCAGTGACAACGAGGTACGGTCGCATCTTCCTGCAGTCACCGAAGCCCTTCAGCAACAACTCCGACTTCTGTTTTAGACCTTCAGCAACTACAGAATCCGCTGCTTTAACACCTTTCTCCCTTTTAATCAACTTTTGAGCCATAAACATGTATTTTGAGATTATGATTAATATGAGGAGCTAAACCCCATTGCTAAGGCGATAGAGGAAGCTATTTTTCCAACAAAAAGTGGTATATTCTATTTTATTTATTTTATTGCAATTATTTTATGATTATTTGCCTTGATTGAAAAAATTTTTAGTGATTTTTATTGAGCAATTGTTATTTCTTTTGATAGAGCATTCTTGGACTTAGGTTTTTGATGTTTTATGCTTCGGATTTACACTTGTTATTTTGAAAATCTACATGTTGCAATAGTTTAGAATCAAATTGAACGAGAAAATTGCATGAATAGAAATACTAGATTAAATCACTTTGAACTTGGAAAAATAGTGGAATCTTAGCCTCAGTGTTCTTTTAATATTGATATCAACTTTGTCAGTGTTTGTTTTACATATCAGTGATTTTTTTTTTATATTTTAGTTTTAAAATTTAAGTCTAAAGTTATCCTTCACAAGTTCGAGAATCGAATCCTATTACCACTATTTTTACTACAACTAAAATTCACATCAATAATCACACAAAGTGTGAACTGATTTGTTGTATTGTCTCGACTCAGTCTATAGACAATCACTTTCGGTAGAGGACTTATAGGTGGATAAATTAAAAATTGTGGTGTATTTGGGTACCCTCGTCTTTTCAATTTGTGTCAGAGCAGGAAAACATGAAAAAGATCTAACAATCTGTGTTTGGTGCGATCCAACCTATAAGAATTGAATCTAATGTCTGACTCAGTTAACGTTATGCAAGAGTATGAATACTCAAATGTTAAAGATGATACTACTTCGTTAACTCATGATCCAGGAGTTACGAAAGCATCTGAGTCTATCTCTGATGGAAAGGAAGATGCTGATAAAGAGTTGGTAAAATTCCTAAAGCCTATGAGATCTCTGTCTACAAGGATGCTTATATTAAAGACAAAATCTAATCTTCTCAAGCAAGAGATCATAGAAAAGGATATTCAACTAAATATTCTGGCCAAAGAGAATATGGATCTCACAGTCAAAGTAGAAGCTCTTGGTAAATCTCTTACTCAAGATCAAAAGATTCATCCTATGACTGACTAATGATTCTGTTATAATTTCTTCTAATGAAGAAACCAAAAGTCCTTGTTCGACTTTTATAGATTGTGATAACAAAACTTGTTTGATCACATCTGAAACAGATCATGATGATGGTAGTATGCCTAACTACATCAAGTCAGAAGAGAATGAGAAACCATCTTCTACATCTACTGATGATCAAACGAAATATTGTCCAAAGGAAACTTTGAACCGATTCCGTTAAAAAGATCTTAAGGAATACGACCTTCAGTCACTTGACAGGAAACTTATACTTCTTCAAAATACTGTGGTTAAAGTATTAAAAGAAGTTTCTTGTCTTAAAAAACTGAAAGATCATTCCTCAGTAGAAAGACAGAATATACCCCAAACTGATAAGATCAACTCAAAAGAATAAGAAGTAAGAGTTGATAATCACTTCTGGAAAAAGGTTCCTCCTAACTCATGTAAAAACATCTTTGTTTACATGAAGAACGTTTCCAAAAGAAAAGAAAAGAAGAAGAAAAACTCTGCCAAAGGAAACAATCAGGGAAGATTTCCAATCATTGTTTCAGATAATCATACTGATGTGCATAACAAGGAAATCCTTAGAATGAGAAAATCTTATGAAAATCACATTGACAGAATTAAGAGAGATTTATCTATCTCTGAAAATTCACACATCAGTACAGTTTCTCCTCGTGATCATACCTTTAGATCAAGGAAGGATCATCTTCTTGGAAGAAAATACTTTGGGCAAAAATTTCCAAAGAGAAACATGAACTATGTTTCTGATACTCGTTGTAATCAAGAAAAGGCTTACTCTGATACAACCTAGTTGTATGGAGACTGTGCACTCTCATCCTAGTTCGTGCTCATAACTTTTGGGATGAGAAAGCACATAAAACGATAGCACAATTTTTAGTTTGTGTTTTTATCAGAAAAATTTGTGACAATTTCTGGGTAGCTACGAATCCATTTTTTGTCTAAAATTTATTCATGTTTATCACGATCTTCCAAAAATAGGTTTTATTTGAAATTTTCAAACTTTAATAAAACTTCCGGCATGAGAAGTTCGGACATAGGAAACAAAATATATTCTTTATATATATTTTCGGAATTTCCTTTGTATTTTTGGTCCAAAAGTTGTCTCTTCTTAAGAGAAACTTTCTCTTGCTTGTATTGAGAAACCCTGACTAATTCTTAGTTAAGTCCCTGAGCATGCCTCCAATAACTCGAAGTGTTACAAAGGCAAATAAGGAGGAAGCTCAAAAGGTTAAGGATTGTCAAGGAATCAATACAAAAAGGAAGAAGAAGATCATATCGAAAATCATGTTTGATTATGATACCGATAGTTCTACTGGATCCCAAGATGAGTCATGCATGTTGGCTTACAACCTTCAAGATTACACAAAAACCAAGTGGATACCTTCTTATAGTAGGATTGACTATATCCATGGTTTTGAAGAACTAAGAACCAATCTCATAATAACGGTTCGAAATCAAGATTGGCTCAAGGATAGGATTGAGAAAACAAAAGCTGATTTTGCAGACATGAAGGTTCAAGTTGAAAAGCTTGAAAAACAGGAAGTGGTTGCAGACAAGTCTCTCGAGACATGCTTCAAGAGTTTGAACACTGAAGAAACCTCAGTGAACAATAAGAGCACCACTAGAGATTAAGTTATATGCTGTAATACTTAATCCAAGAAAATAAACATCAGTTTTTGATTTATTTCGATTATTGTATAAGGTCTATTTGAATAAAACTATCATTATTTATGAATAAAATTATTATTTTATAATTTTATTGTGATAATGTCCGATTACATAGCCTGTGCTTGAATGTCTATATTTTTGTTATGTGTTTTCGGCTTATGGGATGTCTGATTTCGGTTTTCATAACCTTAATATTCGATCTCATATAATGTGAACCCTTCTGGTTTGTGTGACTTTTGATTTAGCGGGATTAAGTTCTATCCCAAGTTGGTAGGCTTTATCAAAGGATCATAAGGTGTTCTGATTGAAACTCATATGTGAAAAGTCACAATATGTTGAATCAATTTGTGTTTACATGAGTTGTGTTTAGCATAAATATATGTGTTTTGGATTTTCAACTTTTTCTATTGGCACGCATTAGTTAAAAAACGATTCAACCTTTCTCTGGTAAAGGTTGCTCTTGTTGTTGTTCTTTTGTTCTTGCGAGAGGATAACAACATACTGGGGGATAGTTCTTATGTGAACTTGTGCTTAATGATATATCTTTCTGGGGAGAAGAGGATGCGGAATATGAGGTAACGAATTTGTTAGTTAATCATTTTCCTGTTTAAGAAAAGCTTGTTTATATTGCATATATTTTTCTTTTTCTTAACAAAATTTTGGTACAATTAATACATTCCATTATGATGTGTATGGATGTGTGTGTGTGTGAATTGTTTCCGGTTAAGAAAAACTGTGTCAATTTGTTTGGCTTATTGTTTGGTATCTTCTTTATTGTTGGGTATCAAGTGTTTTTGCTTAACGAAATTTTGGTGCAACTGCGGTGCTATAATGTCTATGTTTGTTTCAATTGCTTCCGGTTAAGAAAATAATTGTGCAAGTCAATTTATTTTGGTTTGTATGTATTGTTTATGGCTTAACAAAATACGAGATCAGTTGTTTAGTCCAATTCGATTCCGGATAAGAGAAACTAAGTTGATTCTGATCTTAGTTAGACTTATCAAATTGAAGGATTCGGTTATTTAAGTCTAATCGAATGCCTTGACAAGAAAAACTAGTAAACTAACCTAGTGTTTGTATTGTCTAAAGAGAAAGGTCTAAGTTATTTTCTGAATAATTAGAGCATGATGAGAGGAATAAAGTTAATTCTGATCTTTATTTTGGTCTTATCGAAATAAGCGATTGTATGTGTACAATCGGTTTAACAAGGGAACTAAGTTTCTTAGTCAATTTGTTACACAATTAGGGAAAATTTCTTCGGGCAATAGTTTTCCTTGATAACATATTAAAACTAAATTACTTGTAGTTTCGGTTTTAATGTTGGTTATCTAAATTTGTATGTGAAACCTTCGTGCTTAACTCTTATAGGTTGTTTACAAGTCTTTTAGATTTGTAAGATCCTTTCGGTTTGACCTGTATTTGCTCGAACCTTTGTCATTTTGTGACAAAAAGGGGGAGAAATATATGGAGTAAACAAGTGATTTGCAATCACTAAGGAAAGAAAATTTTTGCTTAAACGTTAAATCTAACGAAAAAGTAAAGCATTGACTAAGGAGGAGAAACATATCATATTATTGTGTAGTTATTTTGTACTACAAAAGGGGAATAACAAAGATGTTCGGATTGAATATCTACCTATCTTACCTTTAGGGGAAGTATAAGCTTTGTTATTCAGATGTCAACAACGGCATTTATTGATTGAATATATGCAGGTTATTGTGTTGTTGAAACTTGGAATCAAGCGTATGTATAATGAATTCTTGTAATTTGTTTATCCATATGTATTAAGAGTTTTGTCACTAAAATTGACAAAGGGGTAGATTATTAGAGCATAGCTCGGTTGAACCCACCAAGTGTTGGTATGTCAATTTTGGTTGTCATATTTTAGTGAGTCAAAGCTCATCTAAGATTCGCTTGATTATGTACTAGAGACAACTTTGTTTATGTTAGACTAGAAAGTCTAAGAATGTTGAGACATATAAATATTACTCGAAGACCTGAAGAACGTAAAGAAGTAACGAGATACAACGACGACATCATCCTTCCTCTTGAGGTTAGTAATATTGAATTGAACTGTTTCATTCTTAACGTATCTTTCAAGTCGTGTTATATTGAAAACATAACTGCGAAGCTGTGTATGGATATATTACTCTAGTAGTGAGACATGATCATATGATCATAGTATTAGGGAATTAGACTATGAAGTATAAAGCTTATCTTTTGAACTTCGTAGATATGACATCGACATAATCTTATGAATGTTGTTATGATTATGTGAATGGGTAAAGGTGAAGATTTCATCCTAGGAAACAATAATTTACATTTGTTTAAAGGAAGTACATTCATGAACTTGTTTTATGAATCGAAAGGGAAATTGCTAGGCTTATTGGTATGGATATTCATTGCTAGTGATTGGTAGAACCGATCCCAGTGATTGGTAAAACCGATTGAACCCATGGATGTGATTTGATATTTGATCAATCACATAGTTGTCTTGGAATACAGATGAACCAATTCTAAACTTGTTTGGAAGTGTGGTATAATCGATTCCAAGATTATAAATATGAAAGAGGATTTACAAAGAAGAGATCTCAACATTCTTTGAACACGTACAGTAACTCTTATCTTTTATTGTTCAAAGATATTCCTTAGTACTCAAGGAGATCTTGTTCCAAAATAAATTAAGAATCTTTTAATTAAGGTTGTTAGTTTTATATGCTTTAATTACCAGCAATTAAATGCATATCTCTAGAAAATAAAAATTAGTAATGTGCGTTTACTAATTGGAGATTTTCTATTGAGAGTACTGGAATTATGAAAACCGAATGGGCATTTATTGCATATCTTGTGAATACTTTCGGTTTTGGAAATTCCTTGGTGTCCAAACATCCTTGGTCTATAAATACCTAAGTTTGCATTTCTAGCAAACCATCCTAAGAGCCAGGCAAACTTCATCTTTTTGTTGTTTCTGGTGGAGCCGTCTAATCGGAGAGGAAAGTACCCTAATTAGGCGAAATCTTTTACGACCGCTTGTTCAAAGACTTCTGTGGGATCAAGAAGCTCTACGAGTACCGTTGGTGGGAAACTAGATAATTACAGTGTTATTAGTTTTCGATTGATTTGATTGACTAACGGTTGTTGAAACTTTGATTGCACCTAGTTTGTTTATTCTTGAGAATCTTCTCTTCTGATATATTAGATTCACTCAAACTAGAAGTATCGATGGGATCTTTAGAACTATTTGTAGATCTAATGACATCTTGTGATAATCCATTGTTAACAGACTCCGTTCTGTGCGTGATTGATCACAAGAGATTCAAGTGGTGTTGTGCATGTTTTAATTAAAGATTAAAGAAGATTTGAAGACGAAGAAGATTTCTTATTGGTTTCTCATATCTTTGTGTAACACAAACCTTGATCGGCCTGGATCCAACTGGAATAAGATTTATTCGATTGATTAGTTGCGTGAGATCGGTATCACTTTTTAGTTTCTTGTTGGAATCTACATCGATTGATTGCAAATCTAAACTTGACTACTTTTGTAGTTATTGGATAGATTGATCTAACCGGGCAAAGGAGTTTATTAGCTTAAACGGAAGAGCCATTGCATATGACTTGACATATCTTATCTTAAAGAATCAATAGAGTTGTTATCAAACAGATTGTTGTTCCTATACTGTTTGGAATACGCTCCAAAGGAATTGTTCCAGCGCGTGCACTTATCGAAGTCGGAAGCGCAGGGATACTGAGGAAACTAAGTGAACTAGGGTTAGTTGCCTTGTCTTAACTATACGAAGTTGGTTTAGATTTTGTATAGCGGATTAATTCTTAGAGTATTCAATTATGGACTAGGTCCCGTGGTTTTTCTGCATTTGCGGTTTCCTCGTTAACAAAATCTTATTGTGTCATTTACTTTACCTTTCCGCAATTATAATTGTTGTTATTATAATTTAAAGTAAATTACACAAACGTTAACTCCGTGCATACTTGATAGTGATCCTATAGAGTTTGGTTAAGTCCAAACCTATCATCAAGTATCATATTTCGTTGTTGTATTGTCTCGATCTTGTATCCATAGTCAATCACACAAGTTATCTTGTTGTCGTATTGTCTCGATCTTGTATCCATAGACAATCACACAAAGTTTGAACCGATTTGTTGTATTATCTCAACTCAGTCTATAGACAATCACTTTCGGTAGAGGACTTATAGGTTGATAAATTAAAGATTGTGGTGTATTTGGGTACCCTCGTTTTTTCACATATATAACCCCAACTCTCAAGGGTTGAATTCAATACGGAAATTCAAACACACTAAATAGTAACAAGTTACCAATTAGTGGTATGTCGATTCACGGAGTCCATAGATAAACTATACTTTGTAAGTCTATATTGTTAGAGCGCTGCTCGGTCGATCTCGCAAGTTTTGCTATCTAAAACTTGTTGTTAAGGTTAGTTGTTGAACAAACTATATCTTGATTTCTAGTCTACTAAGTCTTAGACTGGGTATAGATTTTGGTAGTTGAGTATCATCACTAAATAATCCTCGATGACTGAAGATCGACGAAGATATTTGGAGAACTGTATCAACACAAGAGGTATGTGAAGACTGAACCATTTTATTTACTCACATGTATTACCATTCTATATATATGATGATACTATGTCATATGACTTTTAGTAGATTTAATATTTCAAAGAAGAAAAGTCAAGCTTATCTTGTTAAATATCTCGAAATATGATTTAAGCAACAAATGTTCATTGGTCCTTAGCAATCTTAGTTCGAAACAATTTATTATTCAAGAACTATTTTTTTATCATATGGATAATTTGAAAATTTTCCAAGCAATGATATTTATATCTATGGCAATTGGGAATGTTCAACATCAAAAGAGAGCGTTTAAGAACTACTGTAATTTGTACTCGGGGTAGGTTGGCGAACGTTTCCGAAAACCATGGATATCTCATGTTCGAAATATAGGAAGGTTGGCAAACTAGATTGCAAACCATAAAGTTCAGAATGGGGAATTTCACGAACTGTGTTGATCTGAATTTTAAAAATAGCCAACGGTTCACGAATCATAGCTAGACATTTGAGTTCGGGAATAGCAGGACGGTTCACAAACCGTAGCGCTCTGAATTCACAAACTGGCTAGCAATTCACAAACCATTTCACAAACCGTCTCAGTGAATATTAGCATATGCTCAGAGATAATTTTTATAAACTTGTTTAGCATTGTTATGACTCTCATAAACATCTCTAACACAACATTGATCATTAAACATCTTGCGTATGTGCATCCTGATTTTAAGTATCAAGTGTTTGAATGAACATAATATTGCTTACTAGTTCGAAAGACATATTTGCCAAGAATAATCATTATCCACGGTTCTAGAACCTGAACCATAATGTATATTCTTCTATGTGATGTCAACAAAAACTTCTCACATGCTTACTTAAAACCCTAATTAGAGTTTCATCTAAACAGAAAAAGTGTTTGCTTGAATCTCAAGTTATCTTAGCTTGAATTCTAAGCAACCCTTAGTCTTGAAAATCTATAGATAGAGAAACTTGTTCAACTGGAAAATTCAATCCATGACACTTTTATGTCCTAATTCATTGCTAGAGTCGTCCTCTATGAACTTAGGTTTACTCGAGAAACATAATTAGGTTTACGAATAAAAGACTTCACTTAGGGTTCGTGAAGCCAGGTCCGACTATATTTATCTTGATAGTTCGTGTATCTTGATCTTGTTATTTCAATTACTAAGGTCTTAGTGATCTCTTTCAGGAGCGAGATAGATAGAAATCTCAAAATTCTCTTTGTCTCAGACTTTGTGATTCTTCAAGATATATATCTGAAAACTATACTTAATTGATTAGTTCACAATTGTTCTTCAGAGATGGTTAATAATCCAGGCTTCTTAGCTAACTGAGTGTAAGTGTTTCGGATTTGTGAGGTTTGCTAGCTTTGTCTATTGCAAATATATTTCCAAGCCCTGATCTTTGATCTAAATGGAAATCAAATATGCTTATTTTTTATTGGAAGATTGGTATCAAAAGTCTTCACTTAGTCTGAAGAAAATCTTAGGCTGTGAAGAACGTCATCTAATTGCATTAATTGCATAGAGCCTTGCGAGATTCAAGAAACGTAAGGAACACAACTGCAGCTAAATTGCTTGGAGGGTGAATTCAGTCTCAACTACATTCCATTCTGAAGTCTGATAGTAAGCTAGTGTCTGTAGCGGCTTAATACAGTTCGATGTTCAAATCTGGACAAGGTCCCCGGGTCTTTCTGTAGTTGAGGTTTCCTCGTTATCAAAACTTATGGTGTCTTGAATAAAAGTGAAGAAATACATCGAGAAAACCCATGTTTGAAGAAAACTGTGGAAATTCTCGAATCATCTCTTAAAGTGAAAAATCTTGAGTTAGAGAAAATTAATGAGAAGTTCACTGAAACCTTGTTTGTCAAAGAAAACGAGATTGATACCCTCAAGTGTGATCTACAAAGGCTCTCAGGAAGTTCAGACAAGATCTCAGTTGTGTTGTTTGGGCAAAAGTCCTTTGGTAACACTATAATGGTATTGGGTTCTCCAGCAAGACCTTTATCACCAACAAATGTTTTATTCATGCCGGCTCCTACAAAAAGGAAACAATTGGTTGTCGTAAACAGGTAGCCGGACCTGCTAAAGTTGAGCTCCCAATGCATTTCTACTTTTGTGGGTGCAAGGGACATGTTCAGGAAAAATGTCGAAAATTCAAGAAGAATAACTCAAGGATAGTTAAACTTCAGAATGACATGCATAGAATGAGTCAAGTTTTGAAGAATAATCCAAGAACTTCAAAACCGATAAGACAACAGACTAAAATAACCAGAAAAGGTAAGAATTTTGAATACACAAAGGGCCTTGAAAAGTCACCTAGTGACACAAGCGGTGAGTGTTGCACTTATCACATCACTACTTAATTGTAGTAATGAGTGCAGCCTCAAAATTTTAGCTTGAGAAAATGAGGTTGCATAAAATTTCATCACATTACCTCTTGTGATGGAAAGGCTGCTCAAGTATGTATTTACCACTTTGGTAATCTATTATAGTTGTGTGAATCATCTCATAATAATTTCATAGAACTGTTGGTGTGAATGATTTTTATCGAGTCAGCTCCAAAATCTAGAATACATAACTGTGTTCCATAACCAATGAATGCCCTTAAGTATTGTTTAACCATCTCTATTGATTTAAACCATGTTTGTTCGATCTAAGAAGATGTGTCAATCTTATGTGATAAACTATGATATAACCCATGAGATCTAGTAACCATAATTTATACATTAAAAAGTTTGTCAAAATTTGTGTATTATCTTTTGGGCTCATGGACAACAATGTCTATGTTATGTTCACTAGTTCACGAATCACGTACCATGCTAGAAGGTCATCTTTCTCTTTTTAGGGTGAAATGCATACTCTTATCTCGTTAAGAAATTTCGGTCCATGGATCCTGTAACAAGAGGAATCACCAAGAAGGATGCATTAGAAGCTATCAACGTCTTTCTGTGTGAAGGAATCAAATCATCAAGGAAACGAAAGAAGATATCAACCGCGGATGAAGAAGGTTCTTCCTCAACTTGTCTTTTATCTATTTGTCAACAGTATAATAATTTTAGGGCTAAAGTGAAGAACTTCGTATCAAAGAGGAATGATTTAAAGTTTCGAATCAATCGATCCTTAGATGAGATTACTTATTATGAACACTCATGGGCTCAGCCAAAAATCACTCTGAGTAAACTGAGGACACAACTTAGTGAGTTAACAGACATCTCTGAAGACTTAGAAAAACTAAATGATCCTATCATCGATGAGTTTTTCAACAATTAGAAGGAATTCTCTGCTCAGGCAATCAAAAACCTGATGCATATCTAGGAAACATCTTGTGAGAATTTATTCTTACTTTTTGAGAAGGATAACAAGGGTTTGGTATAGCAAAAATTGTGATTACACAAGATATTTCCAACGATTTTCATCTTGCATGTTTTTAGATTTATTTATTTAAATTCTAGAGTTGTCGGAAGATGAACTTGCAGTATGTAATCATTATTGGTTTAATTATTGCAAAAGTTTTATGAAATATTTGTTCCTTTATGTTTTTCGTGAATCGAGCTAATATTTCATATATGCTAAGAAGTTAAATCTATTATGTTCTTTATAAACGGAAAATAGAACAAACTCTTTGAGAATTTTCTCGCAGTATTGATCTACTCGTGATCACACTTCTGTGTTTTTACTGCTTGACACACTCCGTAAGATTTTCTTATGTTGAGTCATACCGATTAAAATTATCTTTTGTCCGTAACTGGCGTAGAGATTATCTTAAGTCAATTTTCTTTTTCATAATAAGGTCACTCATGTTGTTCTCCTGGGAATGACATCAAATGGGGGAGAGTTCTTAAATGAACTTGCGCTTAATCGTTATATCTTTGTGGGGAGTGTGGCTGTAGAATTTGAAAGGGGATGCTTGTATCTTAAATATCCTAGATGAGCGCTAGGTATTTCTTACTACTCCCTCCGTCTCTAAAAGATAGGCAGGTTTTTGTGTAAATTTACACAAAAACCTGCCTATCTTTTAGAGACGGAGGGAGTATGTGATATCATCTAAAAAAGTTGATATAAAGAGTTGTATTTCAACTATGTTATAATGTAGAATCTCTAACTTCCTTAAAACCTGACATATCTTTTGGTTGTATTCATTACGATCCCATGATTTTCGTACCTTTGCCAAAATTATTGACAAAAAGGGGGAGAATTATTTAGTAGTTTCGTACCACATACATACGATTTACGGATCATTATGTAAGGGGGGTGAATCAATAATCTATAGATTTCACCTATTATGCAAAATGTAAGTATTGATTAACGAGGACAAACATATCACCATAGTATTACTTCGGAGTTGGGACAATTGAACTTTGGAGAAGTTAATAATACAATGTTTCTCTATAACGACATTTGAGAATATTTGTTTTCAATGTTGTTATCACTACGGATCTTCAACAACAACGATGTTGAGTTGAACACGTTCAGAATCATTGCAACTTGAAATTACGAAGAGTTCAAGGAGTTGAAGAACCAAGGAAATCAAGGATGATGGATTCGAGGAGTTTTCAAAGCTTTATTTTTTATCCATATGTATTGATAGTTTCGCCACTAAAATTGACAAAGGGGGAGATTGTTAGAGCAATGCTCGGTCGAACTCACAAGTGTTGCTATCACAAGCTTGTTGTCAAATTTAGCTATAAAAACTATATCTTGATTTCTAGTCTACAATTAGTTAAGTCTCGGACTAGGATAGAAATTTAGTTGAGAAACAGTGGATCACGACAGTAATCATTGCGTTCTACCGTTTGAAGGCGAAGATCAACCGAAGATTTTGGAGAACTTCATCAATAAAAGGTAAATGAAGACCGAACCACCTATTTCTCAAGTTATATTCACTTTTCTATCATTGAGATGATGTCGCATAACTAATTAGACTATTATGCATATACAAGAATTTCCGAGTCAAGTTTATCTTGATAATTACTTCTCGAAATATAATGACTGAGCTTAATGAACATTTGTTCATACTTGATGAATTTCGGTTAAGGGCAATTTATTGTTCGGAATCAAAATCATAATTCAAGTTTTATCATTCGAAAATAGCCTGGAATAGTGATATGTGTCATTGATGTTATTCAGGAATGTTTCGAATCGATTTAGAGAGAAATATAGAACTAATATAGATTCGGATACAAGACAGTGTTATCAGTCTTACAAACTTGGAAAACTGTTATAAGTCTGAAGCCGTATTACATGTACTTGTACACGTAGCGGAGTAGCTATATATCGACTTGCAGATTTGTGGTACGCATATTCTTATGCACACCATGTAAAAATCTGTTCAACTCGTGAACATGATCGGTATGCATACTCGTATACAAACCATTTAGGAATTGTGGTCACGGAACCGGGTTAGTATCCAAACCGGTACACGTACCAAAATAGTTCTATGTTCCCGAACTCGGTTGTGTACCCAAACCGGTACACGTATCGAAATAGTTTTGTGAACTTCGGAACCGGTCATAGTCTTAAGGTTTCCAAACTGGTGCGCATACCTAAATAGTTCTGTTAACTTCGGAACTTGGTTTGGCTTGTTATCTTACAAACCGGTACACGTACTATGACTGAACCGACTCACAAACGACTATGGTATTTGTACTTTGTGCATCCACTAACCATGTGGATTACTTTCAAGTGCAATTAAATTATTTCTACGAGATAATTAGCATTTGATCAATTCTCTAAAAACACTAGACTTATTTGATCACATGATTGTGACTCAAGGTTAATATCTTAAGTGTTCATGAAAATGAATGTTAAGCTTTTAAGCTCAAATCGACTAGTTTTGGATAACCACCTTGAAAATAGTCTTTATACACGGTTCGGTTACTGTTTCGCCTAACCAGAGTGTATATCTTGTTTATGTAAATCAGATTCAAAGATTCATCTAACGGTGGATATTGATTGCTTGGTTCCAAAGCTATCTTAGCTTAAACCTAAAGCAACCTATGCTTTGAATGTCTATAAAAGGGGAATTTCAAGCAACTGGTATTTTTGATTCCCGACACTACATTTTGGTGTGTCCTAGTTGTAACTAGAGTCGTCCTCTTCCTAACCCTTTTAGGGTTTAGCGACTACAAAGACTTCATAGGGATTCGTGAAGACAGGTCCAGTTATCTTTCCTTGATATTTCGAGTATCCTGATCTTGATCGATTGTTGAGCTGCTCACTCAATCAAGATAGATAGTAATCATCAAAGTTCTCTTCGTCTCAAACTTTGTTGATTCCACAAGTTTTATTCTTGTGAGGTGAATAATAATCTAGACTTCACTTCGGGTTGCATAAGTCCGGATTTTGAGGTTAGCTAGACTTTGTCTTTTGCTTTCGATTTTCATATCACCTTGATCGAAATATTTTTGATCGTAAAGGAAATATATATATAGGATTAATCTATGGGAGGAAGATTGGTTCAAAGTCTTCAATTGAGTTGAAGCAACTCTTAGTTGGTGTGACGTCAGCTAAGGGAATAAACTGTGCGGAGTCCTGCTAGGATTCAAGAGCGTAAGGAGCGCGACTGTACCTTAATCAGTGGGAAACTCGATTACGGATCAACTACATTCCAGTCCGAAGTTAATTGGTAATAGGTTAGTGTCTGTAGCGGCTTAATACAGTTTTGTGTTCAATCTGGACTACGTCCCGAGGTTTTTCTACATTTGTGGTTTCCTCGTTAACAAAACTTCTGATGTTTGTGTTATTTCTTTTTCCTCATTATATTGTTTATCTTTATAATTGAAATATCACAGGTTGTGTGTTAATCAATCATAATAGATACATCCAACCTAGTTTGTTGGATAGGGCTTGATTAATTCTTGGACATTGGTCTTTGGTACCGTCCAAGTAATCTCTTTGTGATTAGGTTCACGGATTTGATTCTGTAAACGTTCTAATTGCAAGAGAGAGGGAGATATATATAACTCTAGATATTATTCCTTGATTGAGTTTAACTCTCGGAGTTGTATTGAGTTTGTCCATACAGATTGCCTAAGAAAAAGTTGGTGGTGTATTTTGGTACCCCCGCATTTTCACATGCAAAACTCTCTGCCAAAGTTTCTGAAAGGTATGCAGAAAAGATGTCATCCAACTCCTATTTATACTCTGATTCTTTTAACTTCAACGGAAACGGAGTTGCTTATTGCGATAATTTCGGTCATCCCTTCTCTATGATCGATTATGAAAAGGAGTTTCAAAAGATGGCTCGCACCTGTGCAGAAATAAAATCAGAAGTCATGGTGTTGAAACGTTCTCTCGAGAAATCTCTTCTTGTTCAAGAACAACTTGTCAAACAACAAGAAATTCTTCTAAAAAGATTAAATGAAGGAGAATCGAATGCGCTCAAAGTTGAAGAACTATACTTTGATAAAGATCTCTTTAAGTAATTCGTAAAATTGTTCTTACCAAACGAAGAACATCACAACACTATGAAGAGATTTGATTAAAAATATTAAGCATATGAATAGACTAGTCAATTATCGATCCGCGTCAATATTAAAAATATTTGTTCAAACTATCAATAAATATGAATGATTAAGTTTTTATTTTTAAATCACTTGTGTCATTCTTTTGATAGTTATGACTGCATTGCTTGTTCCGATTTAATCTCTCTTTTCTTTGCTTTCGGTTTTTACTAACTCTAATGTTTCGATCTTATAATATGTTTATCTCTTATGATTTTATGACTTTTTGATTTAGCAGATTTTGGATCTAACCTATTGGGTTACTTTATCAAAATAATCATACGTAGATATTGTGCAAACTCATGCGTGAAGTCACGATCATATAATCACTTTATGTTTCAGAAGTTGTGTATTTTGTATACATATGATTTTCGGTTTTAGATTTTTACTATTAGCACGTAATAGCTAAGATCTTGTCGACCTTTCTCTGGTAAAGATTGTCTCTTTTTGTTATTTTTTTGTCTTGCAAGGGAATAAGAAAACACATGGGGAGAGTTTTATATATTGAACTGTGCTTAAACGACATATCTTTGTGGGGTGAGTGGTTGTGGAAACAGAAGGAAGAATTATTTTTAATCTCTTTCCTGATATGAAAACTTAATCGGTGCGGATCCTAGTTTTTCATATCGAAAAGTACGGTAACGATTTATTTCTATTTTGTTAATTGTTCTCCTGTTAAGAAAAGCTAATTTGAATGTCTATTCTTGCTTTTGCTTAACGAAATATGGTACAATTGTTTTTGTTACAATTGGTTCTGGTTAAGAAAAACAAAGTCAATTCTGATTTTTGTTTTTACTTAACAAAAGGAGGTTCAATTTTTTTAGTTATTAGAGCAATGCTCGATTGAACCCACAAGTTTTGCTATCTCAATCTTGTTGTCAATGTTAGTTGATCAAAACTATATCTTTATTTCTAGTCTACTAAGTCGAGTCTCGGACTAGGTTAGAATTTGGTAGTTGAGTATCAGACATTACCCTCGAAGACCAAAGATCGACGAAGACATTTATAGAACTTCATTATTCAGGTATGTGAAGACTGAACAATTCTATTTTACTCACTATCTTACCATTCTATCATATGAGACTATGTTGTATGACTTATAATAGATTTATCGCAAATAAGAAATTTCGAGTCAAGCTTGTGTTGTTAAACATCTCGAAATATGATTCAAGCATAGATGTTCAAAGCTCCTTAACAATATAGTTTGAAACAATTTATTGTTCAAGAATTACAGGGGTGTATTGGATCAAAAATTTTATGGATAAAAATAGATACTAGTTTATCTGAATCTAGTGGATTTATAATGTTTCTTAAAAGAATCTGAAAGATTCTTAAAGATATATAATTTGGATTATAATGGATTGAACTGAGATTAATTCATATTAATAAAAATTAAAGTAGACTACCAAAACGTAATGTAATAGAAAAAACAAAGATTATCATGATTCCCCTTCAAAAAACAAAATCAATAAATATTGGTGTTGGTGGTGGGTGATGGGTGTTGGTTGGTGTATGTGGTGGCGGTGGTATTGGTGGTGGCAATATTGGTGGGCATTAGTGGTGGTGATGGTGGGTGGTGGGAGGTGGTGGTGGCGGTGGTGATTGTTGGTGGTCAGTGGTGGTTATTGTTGGAGGTGGTGCTGGTTGGTGGCGACGGTGGTGGTTATTTGTGGTGGATGCTCGCGGTCAGTGGTGGTTTTTGTAAGGGATGGTGGGTGGTGGTGGCTGTTGGTGGTCGGTGATGGAGGTCAGTGGTGGTGGTGTTGGTTGGTGGTTTGTGGTGGTGGTAGTGGTCAGTAGTGGTGGTGGTGGGTGGCGGTGGTGGAAAAACATAGCATGTTGTGAAAAAAAATTAAAACCAAAAAATAAATAATTTGTCCATAAGAATCCATGAAACTCTTGTGGTTTGGGTTGAGATTGATATGAGATAATAAAACACATATTTTGACTACAAATATCCATAAGAATCCATATATATCTTGGCCCTTAACTATCCTAAGAAATCTTAAATGAATTGAATACCTATGATATTTGTGGAATCTAAATAAATCCTATTTGAATACCATAGATATTTTATGATTCCTTACATATCCTAATTGAATACCTAAGAGTTTTTAGGATTATTAAATATCCATGTAAATCTTAATCGAATACACCCCTGTTAATTTGTGGATCAGTTGAAAATTGCTCATGCAAATGATTTTATCATTTGGGAATGTTTCAAACATCAAAAGAGAGAAATTCATAACTTCTAATATTTCGGCTCAGGGTAGGTAGGCGAACTACTTTGTAAACTATAGATATCTGAGTTTTAGAAATATAGGTAAGATTGGCAAACCCAGTTCGCAAACCGCAAGTTCATTTGGGGATAGTTCACGAACCGTGGTGATCTGAATTTTCCAAGTTGGTGTAAGAGGCTAGCAGTTGGCGAACCCGGTTCATGAACCGTGTCCATCTGAATTCTTGAGCCGAGTAGGGTTGGCAAATCCGGTTCACGAGCCGTAGCATCATGACTCGTGAACTATTGCCTTATGGTTCACGAACTGTTTCACAAACGTTCCCAGTAGATTTTAGCATATGCTCAAAGACTTATTTTTTAATATGTTAACATTATGATGACTCTCTTAATCACTTCTGAAACATCATTGATCACTAAAACACTTGTGTATGTGTATCATGATTAAAATCGTAAGTGTTTAAATGAACATCAAATTGCTTATTAGTTCATAAGGCATATTTGCCAAAGAACTTCACGTACTTGGACCACCATGTATATTCTTCTAATGTAATTTCTAGACAAATTCTCACATGCTTACTTGAAACCCTAATTAGAGTTTCATTTAAACAGAGAAAGTGTTTGTTTGATTCTCAAGTTATCTTAGCTTGAATTCTAAGAAACCCTCAGTCTTGTAAAACTATAAATAGAGATGGTCTTTCTACTGGGAAATTCAACTCCCTGACACTTTATGTCCTAGTTGATTGCTAGAGTTGTCCTCTATTGACCTAGGTTTCCTATGAGAAAGATAATTAAGTCCACGACTAAAAGACTCCGCTTTAGGGATTCGTGAAGCCAGGTACGACTATCTTTATCTTGATAGTTCGTGTATCCTGATCTTGCTTTTCTATTATCAAGCTTCACGTAATCTCTTTCAGGAAAGATGGATAGAAATTGCAAAGTTCTCTTCGGCTCAGACTTTGTGATTCCTCAAGATAGATTTCTAAAAACTATACTTAATTAATAAGTTGAAGATTGTTCTTGAGATGTGGTAAAGAATTCACGCTTCTCATCTAAGTGAGTAAATGTTCCAGATTTGTGAGGTTTACTAGCTTTTTCTATTGCAAACATATTTTGAAGCCTTGTTCTTTGATCTAAAGGGAAATCAAATAGGCTTATCTATTAGAGGAAGATTGGTATCAAAAGTATTCACTTAGGTTGAAGCAAATCTTAGGTTGTAAAGGACGTCAGCTAAGGGAATCAATTGCGTGGAGCCTTGCGAGGTTCAAGAGACGTAAAGAGCGTGACTGTAACTGAATCGCTTGGAGGGTGGATGTCTTAGATACATTCTTGTCCGTAGTCTAATAGTATGCTAGCGTATGTAGCGGCTTAATACAGTTTGGTTTTCAAATCTGGACGAGGTCACCGGGCTTTCTGTTATTGCAGTTTCCTTAACAAAACTTCTAGTGTCTTGATTTTTTCCTTTTCCACATTTATTGTTTATCTTTATAATAGGAGATACACAAGTTGTACATATTCAATATTTGTAGATACGTCCATATAATTGTGATCGATTACGAGACTAGTTTCTTGTAGAATTCGTATCTTGAAAGATGGATAACAAGTTTAATTACTTGGCAGAATTCCGATTGTATTTTTTGGATACGACTAGATTGATCTTGGATATTGATTTTTTAGGTCGTCTAAGTACTATTTTTAACAATAAGGTTCACGAACTCCATAGTCTATAAGTTCTGATTGAGAAGAGATGGAGATATAAACTCTAAATGCATATCTTCAAGGATCATTAATTTGGTCTACTTGTGTTTGTATTAGGTTTTTTCTATACAAATTGCCAAACGAAAAGTTGGTGGTGTACTTGGTACCCTGTCCTTTTCATTAGCCCAATTGATTCTTAATAAGAAAAACTAAGTTAATTATGATCTTAGTTTAGGCTTATCAGAACAAGCTACAATTATTTAAGTCTAATCGGTCCTTGATAAGAAAACTAGTTCTCTAAATTATTTATGAATAATTGGATCCTGATAAGTAACTAAGTTAATTCCGATCTTAGTCTGACTTATCAAATCAAAGGAAAAATTGCTTAGGGTAATTGTTTCCTTGATAAGAGGCTAAAACAAATTAGTTTATCTAAAGTAGTATGGTAAACCTTAATGCTTAACTCTTGTAGGTTGTATCGAGTTCTTATGAACTTGTAAGATTCTTTCGGTTTGCTTATGTATTTTTTCATTTCTTTGTCATTTGTGTGACAAAAAGAGGAAAAAATATGGAGTATACGGTAACTTATGATCACTAAGAAAGGATATATGTGCTGAAAAGTATATATCTAACAAAAGAGTAAGGCATAGGATAAGGGGGGAAACATATCATGATGTGTAGTACTACATACTACAAAAGGGAATAACAAATATGTTCGGATTGAATATCTACCCAGCTTTCCTTTAAGGGGAGCAAAGCTTTTTGTTATTCAAATGCTTTAACAGCGGCATTTATTTTTGAATATGTGCAGGTTATTGTGTTGTTGAAACTCGGAAGCAAACGTATGAAGAATGAGTTAAGAGACGGTAATGTAACATCTTTATCTTTTAACTCGTGTATTAATTTTCCATATGTATTAGAGTTTTTGTCACTAAAATTGACAAAGGGGGAGATTATTACAGCATTGCTCGATTGAACCCACCAAGAGTTGGTATGTCAAGGTTGATTGTCATATTTTAGTTTCAAAACTCAAAGTCACTTGATTAGATTTCTAGAGTCAACTTCGTTAGGTTAGACTAGGAAGTCTAGAAATGCTGAGACATAAAAGTATTACTCTGAAGAATCTGAAGACGTATCGACATCAACGAACATATCACCCTTCTACTTGAGGTTAGTAATACAAGACTTGACTTGTTCTATTTCTATCTACGTCAATTCCAAGTTGTTTAGATTGAAAACACAACATGCAAAGTTAAATATATGAAACTCTAGTATTAGACACTTGATCATCTTATTGTGATCTAAGTGTCAGGAAGAATATATAAGTTGTTTCACAACTTAGGTATATTTTGAACTTCGTAATTAAGACATAGACACTATCTTTGTAACTTGTTACTAGATTGTGTAATGAAATTAATATTGATTTCATGCCTAGAAAACTATGTTTGATTATATGAGCTTAAGGAAGTAGACATACGAAACTTATTTCATAGTTGAAAGAAATCAATTGGATTGGTGGTCCAGTTCCTATTGGGGATCTATATCAGGACCATCCCAATTGGGGATCTCTAGCAGGACCGATCCCTATGTATAGGGAATCTCTAGCAGAACTGATCCTTACCTATTTGGGATCTATAGTAGGACCGATCCCCATGGCAAAACCGATTTATGATATCACGTATACTTTAGGGTTTGTGTGATTTTATAAGTTGGGTTACTAATTAGGAAAGTTCAAGATGTCGGCATTGTGAGTAATTTGAAAATGTGTAAAATCTTACCTTTTATTGTTCAAAGATATTCCTTGATACTCAATGTGAGATCCAAAACCGAAATGTTTGAGAATCTTTTTATTAAGATTTTCAGATTTATATGTTTTATTTTTCAAACAAGTAAAACATATCTCTGGAAGATATATTAGTAAAGTATACTTGTATACCAGCTAATATTGAGTTGTCATCCAAGAGGGATTTCGGTAGTACAGTTGGATATTGGTTGGAATTAGACAAAACTGAAATATTGGTATTTATTGCATATCTTGAGAATATTTTCGGTTATGGAAACTCCTTGGTGCCCAAGCTACCTTGGTCTATAAATAGTGAAGTTTGTTCTTCTTACAAACTTATCCTAAGGCAGGCACTTCATTTTGTAATTCACTGTTGTAGCCGACAAATAGTATTACTTGTAATACTATATTGGAGACGGGAGTAGCCTAATTAGGCGAAATTTCTTGCTCCAGCTAGTTTAATGACTTATGCGGGTCAAGAAGAGTCTGGATAGTAACGTTGGTGGGAAACTAGTAGTTGCATTCTTGTTTTAGTTTTCGATTATTGATTTGATTGGCCAACAGTTGATAAACTTTGATTGCACCTAATTTGTGTATGCTGAAAACCTTCTCTTTTGATATACGGTCACTCAAACTAGAACTCAAACAAGATCAAGGGATTAACGGTAGTTCAGATTTGTTTTTAGATCTGACAGTAGACTTATGATCATCCATTGTTAATAAACTCCGTTCTGTGAGTGATCAATCATAAGTTGGAATTTAATTTGTTTGTGCATGTACTTTAAAGACATTGAAGATTTGAAGATAAGAAGATTTCTTATTGGTTTCTGATATTTGTGATTTACTTCGTGCACACACTTGATCGGCTGGGATCCGACTAAGCTTTGTTTATTTTTGGATAGATATATTATTGCTAGTCATAGTAGATCTGCAATCTATCATTTGGTGGTATTCTTCAGTATCCGAATCTGATAGTTTGTAGACCTAAATCTGGTTATCCAGATAATCTAGATCTTGGTTAATCTGACCGAACAAATGAGTTTACTAGATTAAATGGAAGAGCCTTGGTTAACTCAACAATAATCTCCGGTTAATTTCTTGAGATTGATAGAGCGGTTACCAAAAATAGATTAGTTCTTTATTGTTTCGAAAGACGATCCAAATGAGTTGAATGCTTGAAGTCCTCACTAGAAGGTGAAACAACTTAAGATAGTGGACTTTATCTTCGGATTCACGTGCATTGGCCAGATTGGTTGTAGGCGCAGGGATACTGAGGAAACTAGGTAACTAGAGGTAGTTTACTTGGTCTCAACTATACGAAGTTGGTAGTGGTCTTTGTATAGCAGCTTAATTATGAGAGTATTCAAAACTGGACTAGGTCCCAGGATTTTTATGCATTTGTGGTTTCCTCGTTAACAAAATATTGTTGTGTGCTTTTACTTTACTTTTCGTATTATAATTATCGTTTAGTTATAATATAATTGCACTTGTACGTTAATCAAAACACTTGGGTTGATCCCTATAGTTAAGTTCGGTTTTGGACTAGTACTATATACCAAGCGGTGCAGCTACGATGTGGTCGGGCCACATACTTGAAGTATGTGGTTCTTCTTAGTTTTTTAACACGTATTAGTAACTGTTTTTTTTTCCATGAATTTGGAGGGGGTTATTTTTCTAGAAAAACTGATTTTATGTTTTATGTGAGAAAAAGTAGGAAGTTTTTTTAGCTTAAAATTAATTTATAATACGTGTTGATAGATAAAGAAAGGCCACATACTTAAATTATGTGGCCCGACGACCACAACATAGCCATGGGGTATACCAAGTGTATACCTTGTGGTTAATATCTTCTTGACGGTCTCTGTCCATATTAGATCACGCAAGGTATCAGTCATATAGATTGATATCAAAAAGATTGTGGTGTACTTAGTACCAAAGTAGAAGAAGCTCCCACTGAATGACAAATCAGACCCAATTGATGAAGAAGATGTAGAAGGTTCTCTTGAAGGCGCCAAAGTAGAAGAAGTTCCTACTGAATGGTAAGTGGTGAAAGATGGAATCACCAGTGATGGATTTGTTGGACAAAGCATTTTCAGTAATGCAGTACCGATTGCGGCAAAATGTATTTCATAGATGTGTAAAACTTCTCGGCCAATTATTGTCTCTATATTGAATCTTTTTCATATTGGACTTCGTCAGAAGGGATGAATAGTGTCTCATACCTTTCCAACCTCTTCTCTTCAGTCTTGTGTATTCCGATCCAAAGATGGTGGCTAGAGATCGAGGCTTTTTCAGCTTTCCTACTGTACCAACATAACTTTCTAGCACATCTTTTCCCAAAACGGTAAACACCAAGGTTCTTGACAAGACTGTATCGCACAATGCGCTAGAGTGAAAGTCTTTGATCCTTTGGGGAAACCTCACAACTTATCTCCTCAAAATTCTCATACGTCATCCAAGTAACATTATATTTATTCTTAATAATGTGTTGGTATCTCCACACATACATATTATTTACTATAATTGGAAAATAAATACTGAAATATGTATACCACCAAAGATGAAAGTAAACATCATACAATTAGTTACTTGCTAAATTTAGTTTTAACTAATATAAAGCCGGAGGATATGTATTGTCATATTTACCTCAACGATACCCCATAGACCCTCAATCGAGACAAATGTACAACTTGGCTAAGATAGCAGACCCCCACTTATAAATGGCAACAACCTTCACATCTCGCAATGCCTCTAACCATCCTACTTGAGCATCAGTGTTTGAGTTGGGGGGAAAAGATGAACCAAGTAACTGTAAAATATATACATGCCTTCGCAATTTCAGTATCTGCGGCATGGTCATATGTATACGAATCAGGGTCATTATTATGTAATTCGTTGGACATAAATGTCTTTAAACCGATATTAGGAATTCCACCACCTCTTAAGTTTGTCCTTCGACTTTGTTGTTATAACAAAGTACTACGAAAGTTCATCTTTATCCTTGTCTCCGCCAATCAACTTTCTTAGTCAAATGGAACATCATCTCCCTCACCACAATGTATCCCAAATAGGAAATACAAATCTAATGGTGTTATTCTTGTAAAAACATTACCTTCGTCAATCTCATTTGCATTTTCATATTGATTGCATGTAAACTATAAGTCAAAATATTTGACATACCTATTTCGAAGTTTTCAAAATGAAACATGTGTATCGTATACCACCAACTTTCTACCAATACAAACAACAATTTGTTCTGATGTTTCTTCGCATCAATATGGTGCAAAGTAAACCAGGGAAATTTATCGACAATAGTTTTAGCACCATGAGGTAGCTTTTGATTAACTTTCTTAACTTCATACGAACTACCTCCTAGTTTTTTAGCAACGCTATCTCATTCCATTTTTGTAGATAGATGACCTTGAGCTCTGGCTAAATCTGAACAGAAAAATTTATTGAGATTGTTCTTCATCCGAACTTAACTGTGTTGTAAATATAGGTTGACTGGGTTTATTTTTGAGTGGTTTCCTTTTTCTTTTTCACATAATATCTTGGGATATTTTTAGTGAAAAAAATTGTAGAGAAGATTGAATTTGGTGTGAGTAGAAAAATAGCCATTTTTTGTCCGTTGAAAAATACGCGTAGTTGTTACGTAGAACATTGAGTAGTTGTTACGTTGAACATTGAGACGAGCCTCTGCTCAAATTGACGATTAACAATTTTCCCATCGCCCCCCCAAAAAAAAAGACATGAACCGTCAACAATAACCTGAACAAAAGTCCACTCAAAGACACAAAAAGAAAGAAGAGAACACTAGAAATTTTATTCGACTGTCCTAAACTTTGAGGGTGTGAACTGTCAACAATTGAACAGAATCAAAACTGGTGGATAATGGGATTAACCCTAAGAATAGATAGATATTACTTAGAATAACAGCAATAACAATTACAGTATCATCAACAAAACGAAAAACAATAGCAGATCACAACAATACAACATGACCTTTATAACCCCCTATACCACATTGAGTTTCTCCCACCTGGAAAACACTTTACACATGCACCCGCCAAAATGCACCGTCCCGTTTTTCCCACCAACAAACACGGCATCATGTGTGTCTAGATCTTTCTTAGATCATCCTGCTTTGAGGGACAAATTAACCTGAAAGCATTTTGTCATTTCACTCCTGAACCACAGCGACCTCTTGATCGACCTTCCAGTAGTTCATATCATTGAACTCTAATAATCCTTCGCCACCATCTTCCTCCTCAGATTTCTTTTCTGGTACCACCTTCGGCAAAAGGTTCCTCTTTAATGGCCCTGCTTCTCCAACTATTCCTTCTTTTAGTGCTTGTTCCATTGCCTTCTCCGTGCCCTCCATCTCTACACCAACAAATTCGACATCCTCTTCAAATAATGATGGTGCCACAGTAGGTCCATTGCTTGTGCTGCTTCCCACAGTGCAATCTCTGGAATCCATTGGGCTTGCAGTACTTGGTGGAACTACGACCTCTCCATTGCATAGAGGATCAGGAGCAGCATCAACCGACTCCATTGTAAGATCAACTTGAGCCTTACCATCATCATTAAAAGGATTCCAGTCTGACCCACTAACCTGCGCATCAGAAGAATCCTGCCCTCCCTTGCAACCGGGTAACGATCTATCTCCAGATATAGTGTTTTTGTCCGCCATTTCATACTGGAAGGAACCCACATCACCGGAAGCACCTGCATTCTCTTTGTGAAGATTCGCGTCTTCTGCATCAGGTGACCTCGAGCTGGACTCAGATGCCGTATTACCGGAAGCCGTGTTACCTACCAACAAATCCTCACCAACCACCACTTCATCATCACTACTGCTGTTACCACCACTTGCTGCTCCATTCAAGTTAACATCATCCATCTTCTCAGAGGTCGAAGTACTCAGACCCTCTGTGCCAATCATGTCATCTTGGAAAGCAAACCAGTTGGAATTTGTGAACAAATTGCTGCAATAAGAAACATAGGATTTATGTAAACCATAAGCTACGAGCTTAACCTTTCTCCTGCCAAATATTCATTTGCGGTGTAAAATCACGTGAAAGCAAAAACCTGCATTTGCTAAAACATTTCGAGTTTCAACTTAAAGCTTAACCTAGATGGGTTAATATAGACCCTCAGAAGACCAGCCAAGGTAATAGTTGTTTTAAAACTCTTAGCAAACTGCAACCATTTATAAGATCAGGAAAAAAACACTACTCCTCAGTTCATGCAAAACACCTTTCATTTAGTGGGATGTGAATCATGCGTTGGGATTTATGTATGAAAAATGGCTAGGAAAAAGTTACCTCTCGTGGTCGTCACCAAGCCTCAGTGATGAGATTACAACTTCAGCTGACTCATCATCAAAGTAAGCATCCTGCATCAGTAACATAACTCTTCAATAATCAACCACTTTAAGACCATAGTACATCTTCTGGGTTTTTAACCCCTGGCTTTTTAGCCTTTACAAGCTGAGTATCTGTCTTGTTATGTATTTCGCCTAAACAAACATGATATATATTAGAGCCTTGGGCGCAGCAAATGGGAAATCTTACCTCATCCTCTCGCTCAAGAGAACCTTGAACCTACAACCACGACGAAGCCAAGAAAATCACATAACCACTCGAGCAAAATTGCACATCCAAGCCAAATAATGAAAAGACGTGTATTTGGCATACCTCTTCAGTGTCATCGTTCTCATAAATACTGTATCTAAAAGCCTGGCTTAGATTATTTGCTAGTGCTGTAACATCATAATCTTTATCGTCGTCATCACTATCTCTTGTCCTATCATGCAGCGCTGTTGGACGACTGCATACAACGATATAAGAAAAGGAGCAGATTCAACGTTTGCAGTAAGGCTAGTTAATATTTTACTCCCACACAAAGACCAAAGAGGTGCAATTGCACTAAGAAGAAAAAACAGGTTAATAAATTTAGTTGGATTGGACACATCCATCATAATCAGTTGTCCACATTTCCTTTATATTGAAAACAGATTGGGACTAGACCCACAGATTTATAGTTGCATATAATCCTATCCAGACAGTTACTAAGCTGACTGGAATACAATTGTACAGAAGTAAATTATAACACTCTTGCCAAGCCTTTGTATATATATAATATAATAACTGGTAAGAAGCATACCCACAAGCCCATCGGTAAACATTCTCCACCGTGTTACGCTCTTGCAGAACAGTGGTTTGCCAATTAACCCAATCGCCATTTTCCTGACAGAAGAGTACCAAAAAAAAAAAAGGGGGGGGGGGGGGGGGGCGGGGGATGTTATCAAAACCAAATGCTACAGATAAAAACGTGACCCATCAAATATTCTTTTACATGACACTTGGCTCATTTGGCGAAAATTACCCTACGCATGACTGATGTTAAAAGTGTTTGGCAGAACCATATTTTAAATTTTTAAATACAAGGTATGCGGAAAAAAATTCTAGAAGCTACAAACATCAGAAATCGATGTTCCGGAATTTGAAAAAAGAAGTTGCTTATAAACAATTTAACTATAAAGTATATACTGTGATGGCATGTCTTGATGGGTCAAATAAAACTACACTTTGAAAAGATAGTGAGAAAATATTCAGTAGCTATTGCACGTACACTACACGTGTATCACTGAATAAGAACTATAGTTTTATAATCCTGATATCAATCTTGAGGTGTTACTGTTAGGCTTACAACTCGGAGAACAAAAGGAGCAAGATGATTAAACAAGTTTTGTACCGAAAAAAAAGTTAGCACTCATTTCACAGACATGTGGAAAATTCAACTTATACATACTATTGACAACGAAAAATAAACTGAGGCCCTAGAGAATGTGGAAGAGGGTAAAAGATAAAGAATTTTGTCTTAAATTACTGAAGATACACACTGGAGAAAAATGCTCTGCTGAAACTGAACACTTAGCTCAATTCAAAGGTCAAAGTTAATTAAACTTTGACATGTCATGTTAGTACTAACAGTAGGAATTTACTGTGTTCAGGTAATTGCTAAACAGCCTCAGCTTGGGCATAAGGACGATTCTATTCAAACGCAGAAAGCAGAATAAATAAATATATCAAGATATATATATATATATACACACCTATTGAGAAGCATTAGGGGCCTGAATAATTAAAGGGCTTGCATCAATGTATATCTAACCTTTAGATATGTCTGAATTTGACTGTTTCCATTTCCCAGTTCCACAAGCTTGTTAGAGATTCGTGTAATGTGACCATGGTTCCCAGACCGGGGTGGTTGTCTTCCAACAGCAGTTAGTGTTGGCTGCAAATTCAATCAAGAATTTAGTATTCATCGAGGTACATGCAAAAAATTGTCTCCAAGATTATAAAGAAGTTACCTGATTTTCGTCACCAAAAAGAACGGAGTTCCCATCTGCTTTAAGAATTTTTCCAACTAAATTACAGTCTTGAAAGAGATGATCAACAACAGTGTTATTCTTACTCTCCAAACATGATATCACAATGCTCTCTACATGATGATGTAGAGCATTATTGAACGGGTACCTACATCCATTAAAACAACATACATAAAGCTACACTATCTAAGAACAGTTTAATCTAAAAATTTAAATACGAAAGTCTTACGCAAAAAACAGATCGAGAATTCTTTGGATAGCTCCCAAGATAACAAGCTCCTTCTCCGCAAGGTCATTGCCAATCCTCAATAGAACAGCAATAAACTCCAAAATCTATAACCAAGATAAGAATAAATATAATTTAGAAAGAACTTGGAGATATACATAAGATCGGAAGTGTCTGATTTACACTTTTACTGGGAGTAGTTAAACAGGAAAACACGTCCAATGTTCAAAAAAAAAACGAAGACAGGATAAAATGAACAGAACAACTTGTCCCCGTGACAATTGATCCAAAATTACAACATCAACGCAAAAAAACTACTATGTCTGTTACACCAATGATCATAGGTCTCTAGTGTCTACAAGTCCTAGGGCTTGGAATTCAAAAGTTTGGCCTAGGAGCTACACTTAAATAACATCAGAATATACCACCTTATTGAGAAGAATCTTAACAACTGAGTATGTTTCAACAGTCAGCTATTGTAAGAGGGTGCAACCAAGAGAGTTTTATGAATCCTGTAACAATCCTAAAATAGGGAGTAAATAATGTGTAACAATCCTTTGTACTGCAGACAGACTTATACCTTTAAGCGATGCTTTCCAAGAGGAGGTCTTAGACTTCCATATGTTGTGGGCAAAACAGTCTCATCCGAGGTTGTATTCAGAAGGGTAAGCAAGTCACCTGTTCCATGAAAGGGCAACCGCAAGGTCATTTTCCTTATAGTAATAGCAATAGAAAGTCTTTCTTTTATTTGCTATTAAAAACAATGACAATGTCCAAGCAAAACGGAGCAATAACCTATGACGGACACAAATATGTAGAAAGTGTGAAGGCAATAATGATTTTAAAAGAATTAGATAACCACTTCACCTGTTACATAAATATATACCTGTTTTTAAAAGGATTCTCATTTCTAAATTTTCTCCCTATGGTTCTCATGTTAATTGAGAGGTGGAATGTGTGGATGCACGATGAATGTCAAACTCAGATTCAAACTGTTTTCTATGTTTGGAACAGACAAACCCTTGCTCTGATAAAGATACGCTTTTTGAGACAACATGCAAAAATCTGCCACATGTAATAATGGTCCTAATGACAGCAGATACTCTATCTTACAACCCCCACTAGATAAACCAAGAGCTCTACAGAAAACTTACCAAGTTTCGGAATCATGGCAGTAATAGTCACAGGATTAACAGGTATAGGTTGTTCGTATAAATGTTGACTTCTCATTGAATAAAAAGAGGACGCGGATCTCTTGGAATCTAACAAAGAAATACAGATAGACAGAGAGTGCACAAGGCCAGATTTTGATTGAGATTCTTCCAGAGCGTGACAAAATATCCTTTCAATAAAACTGCAGACAGTAGAAGGGCAAAAAAGATTAGTCCATCAGAATAACAAACAGGGTATGTTACATTACAAACAACAACCACAAACCTTGGGCTAGAGAGTTTAGCAGCTAAAGCTGAAGGAGAATTTCTAGTGATGGCGCACAGTGTTTCCGCTGCATTAGCCTGAACTTCTGACGGACACTGTTCCATCAAAAATAGTATGAGATAACAGGATAGCTCCCTAGTTGATTTTTACAAATCTGCCAACAACAGATAGTTGAGAAGAACAAAAAAAAAAAAAAAAAAAAAACACTGGAAGTCCCCAAATATTTCCTACAGGTTCAAATAAACATCTTCGTGGGCATGTGTCAGAGATTAAAAAACTAAAAGATAGTCTCCTAATATATATATATATAAGTATAGCTTGCAAGTTAAAACCAAGTTTCCATTGTATACTATACAGAGAAGGATAGACTGCAATTTTTAAGCTAATACCACTGGATATAGATGAGACTTACAGATGGATTCAACTTATCCACGATCATTTCAAGCAAATTGCTATCAGCTAACCACTGCATCACATCCGTAAAATTGGAATAGAAATGGTCATCGGCGCCGACAAGTCGAATCAAAACCTGTTCAAAATGAGTGGCATAAGAAATTTAGTTTGACAAGGTACTGAATTTCCGCTTACAGATAGGAAAAAAACATGTTTTGGCCACTAACCTCCATGATGGATGTTATTCCTATCAAATCAACTAGCTGGCGAAATACATCTCCATGGCCCTGGTAGAGACCAACTTGTTAGTAAGTACATACAACATTAGAAACCGGACAAAACCTAAAAGTCCATAGAATGAATTAGAAAAAGTATTTCTCCTTACTTGAACATAGTTCATAAGTGGGACTGTCTTCCTCAGCATCAGGCAAACTACGACCTATGATAAAAACAAGATACACCTTCAGTAATTTGCTTAACAAGAAAACAAATAAACAAGAATTCCAAAAATGAGACAAAGAAGACCAGGTGAGACAATTATTTAGAAATAGATGTATACCTTGCTAAAGTACCCAGCTAGCAGAGGGCTATGAGGATGGTTTGGTTCCAGAAAAGAGAAAAGCAAGCCCATCAGCTGGAACCATAAGAAAACCATTCCAAAATATTAGTAGCAATTATCTAAACAGCTTGCATTATAGATTTTGTGTGCATACCTCGTCATCATCCACTAATGTCTTTAAGATAACATCAATTTCACAAGTAAATATCTCGCAGGCGATGAAAGGAAACCTAAAATGAACGAATCAATCAATGAGTTCATTTTAAGAATTAAGGAGTACAAGAAAATTACGTATCCGCTTTTAGAATTGATACATTAAACAACGAAATGTAAAAATTCATCAAGTAAGATATTTGTACTTGAAGACTCGTTTGCTTTCTGCATCCTCTGGAGGGTCTTCAACGATGTATCGCAACAACTGCTCAACCTGAACTCTATCACGTAGACTGGAAAAACATAACATAATTTAATTTTATCAATATCAACTTCTAAACATCTTTGAAAAAAAAAATGAAGAAATAAAAAACTAGCCATTGTAACTCCGAAATTATTCATGAGCTTCTATTGGTACAGAGGCAAGTGTTTTTCTCCACCTCAGTATATCCATACATACTTCACTTCAGCATAATACATCACTTACAAGGATGCATGATTCTTTTACTTTCTAGCCAAAAAGATCCAAAGTTTACCAACTCAAGGATACCATAACAGATGATAACACATAACACTTCCATTTGTAGGAAAACCCAACATCAAACAAAGCTTTCCTAAGTTCAGTCACACAGCAATCTACAAACAGAGTTGATAGTGGCGCTATGAGAAGTTACATAAATAATACAACTTACAAGTTAATGAGGCGACTATTCAAAGCCTTGCATTCTTGGATAATCTCTTCTTCATCCAAAAGCTCTTCTAAAGTGAAATTTTCCTTATCTAAAACTGATTCCACCTACAACATATGAAATCCAACATAAGAAGGCTGCTTATAAGCAGATTACTGTGCAGGATTATGAATTAGACTAAATTAATAACAAACTCATAACATAAGATATCCCCCCAACAAGAGGTGTGTAACCACAACCTTAGATCATCCCAATATTAACTACATGAGCAAAAAAGAATGGTGGCGTAAAGGAGAAAATCAATCGCAATATTAACCAAGGGAAATAGAACTCTAATTAACAACACTCGGATGCACATAGATAAATTATTCAAAGAAATAATAAAGTCCAAAACGGAAACCTCCTTCAAATTGACATTAAGAATTTCACAGCTCGGGTTAAGAACTTCATATTGACCAAGAATTAGTTGCACAATAAATATATGTGCATTCATTTGATAATTTTACTATTCAGGCTATTCTTAGCAAGATATTGCAGAAAACCTAATTGCCACTGAAATCAAGAACCCTGACTAAAAGCAATACCTCCACCAACAACAAATTAGTTCAACGACATTAACTACTAAGTACTCCTAACAACAGAAACAATAGAAGATCACATAATAATCAAATAAAATTAAGAAAAACTAATACTTAAGCTGAATTGTTCTTACAGGAGAAGAAGCAGAGAGAGCAGGCATGCGCCAAAACATCTTGAGAGATGTAATTTTATCAAATTTACAAGCTTCAGGTATCAGTTTTGAAGATCTGTAAGCAACAACTAAAACAGACAAAAATCAGCTTCAAACAAATCAAGATGTAACTTAGACATGGATATAAAATCCCATTAAATGAATAACAGAAACCAAGAAACCCTATATTTGAACACCTGCGAAGATCAAAAACCCTAAAGATATCAACTCCACCTTGTTCTTCTTCTTCTTGTGGTGGTGCTGCTGATTAGTAATGACCTAAATTGGATTCAAATCCGCCGATGCGAGGTTTTGTGGAAAAAGAACAAAAGAGGTCCGGAATTTTTCAGTAAATCGACATTTTATTTAGGGTGTAAGGCGATAAACTACAAAAGGCACGTGATAATGCCACGTTCACTTTTTTCTGTATAAATAAGTTTGGGATTAACAGTAACAAACATGGCATGTGATTAGTGGATGAATTACCTGACTTCTGTACTTGATTAGCTTGTTCCTATTAAAACCCTAATTTAGCCTTAATTAGCTTTAATTAACTTTTGTAGACCTTAGAAACTCCATTAATTAATACTCGATTATTTAATAAACATAGCATTTTTTGGGGCGACCCAGAAAGAATTAGGGGCGACTAATAAAACAAAATAGGGTCACCCAAACGTAAAACGAAGCCACCCCTTATCTCTGATTTTTCGAAATGGCTAATATGTCCTTCAATAATCGGTAGCCAACACAAGAATCGGTAGTTAACAAAAATAATCGGTAGATAATTTAATAATGGATAGTTAGTGGATATATATGTAGTGTTTGGATTTGTTTTTTGAGTTATTTAGTTTTAAAGTTTAGAGTGGGAGAAGAAGAAGAAAAAGAAGTGGGAGAAAACCATTTTTTCTTAAATCGACAACAAACATGGATGGGTATGAATATGAAGGTGAGAAACATCATGAAGAATATCATGTTCAAGGTTCAATACTGATTAAAGAGACGATTGAATGCATTCAGCGCCATTAACTTCTCAAAATCGGTAGATAATAGAGTACTTTATCTACCAATTATACTTTTATGTTCAAAAAGATAAGCACAATCGGTAGACTCATGATATTTATTACCTACCGATTGTACAATTGGTAGTTTCGTGATGTTCATTATCTACCAATTGTGGTAGTAGCCCCAAATTTAAAATTTTCAAAAACTAGTGGAATTTTGCATTTATCTATTTTCACAATCGGTTTTAGTAATTGTTTATTATCTACCGATTGTACAATCGGTAGTTTCGTGATGTTCATTATCTACCGATTGTGGTAGTAGCCCCAAATTCAAATTTTTCAAAAACTAGTGGAGTTTCACATTTCTCTAGTTTCACAATCGGTAGTATCTTGATGTTAATTGCCTAGAGATTGTACAACCGGTAGTTTTGTGATGTTCTTTATCTACCGATTATAGTAGTAGCTCCAAATTCAAAATTTTCAAAAACTAGTGGAATTTGGCATTTCTCTATTTTCACAATCGGTAGATAACTTTACAATCGGGAAGTTAATCCACAATCGGGAGTCAATTTAGTTTATATAACTTCCGAATATAAAGTATCCCCAAAATAAAATCCCTTATCTTTTGAATTTTGATTATCCTATAATCGGTAGTAAATAAAGTTATCTTGACCCTCGATTAAAGTAGACCTTTGGCAACAATGTTACCATAATCGGTAGTGAATTTAGGTTATTTAACTCCTGAATATAGAGTAGCCCCAAAATGAGATTTTGCAAACATTCTCTATCTTTTGAATTTTGGCTGAGCCTATAATCGGTAGTAAATGAAGTTACCCTGACTTCCGATTATACAGTAGACCTCTCTGCCGAAATCCTACCATAATCGGTAGTCAAGATAGTTCATATAACTACCGAATATAGAGTAGCCCCAAAATGAGATTTTGCCAAAATCCTCTATTTTTTGAATTTTGGTTGAGCCTATAATCGGTAGTAAATGAAGTTATCCTGACTTCCGATTATACAGTGGCTCTCTTTGCAAATATCCAACCATATTCGGTAGTCAAAATAGTTCATATAACTACCGAATATAGAGTTGCCCCAAAATGAGATTTTGCCAAAATCCTCTATTTTTTGAATTTTGGTTGAGCCTATAATCGGTAGTAAATGAAGTTATCCTGACTTACGATTATACAGTGGCTCTCTTTGCCAATATCCAACCATATTCGATAGTTAAAATAGTTCATATAACTACCGAATATAGAGTTGCCCCAAAATGAGATTTTGCAAAAATCCTTTTTTTCTGAATTTTGGAGTATCCTATAATCGATAGTAAATGAATTTATCATTAACTTTCGATTAATAGTAGCCCCAAATACGCATTTAGCACAAATTCAAATTAATCGGTAGTCTCTGTGTGTTTTTTAACTACCGATTATATTACCAATAATCGGATTCTAAAAACAATTATTTTACTTCCGATTATTAAAGGGCATTAAGGTATTCTACTAACATTTAGGACATCCCATAACCTTGTCTATGGGTTGGGAATAAAAAAGTCGCCCCTAAAAATGCCAGGTTTATTATCTACCGATTGTGATAGTAGCCTCAAATTTAATTTCTTCGAAAAAAGAAAAGAAAAAGGGAAGAACATAGTCATAATCGGCTGAAAAAAACGATACTAAATATCGATTATAAAAGGGCATATAAGTACTTTCTAACTATTAGGACATCCCATAACCACACCTATGGGATGGGAATAAAAAAGTCGCCCCTAATTCCTTCGGGGTCGCCCCTAAAAATGCTAGGTTAATAAACTCTCTTAAATAATATTTTTAGCCAGTCCTGAGTCGGGGACAACGTGCCAAATTAATAATTCGCTAAAATTATAAATTAATACATTTTTTATTACCTATGTAGACCCCATATGAAATGTAAATTAATAATTCACTATGTATATATACATTAATGTTTCACGAAGATTTATTAAAAAATGAATCAATTGTCTTCTGTTTTTTGTTAAAAACAATATCACATTGAATTTCATCTATAATTATATATATATATATATATATATATATATATATATACATTAATGTTTTACAAAGATTTCTTGAAAAATGAATCAATTGTCTTCCGTTTTTTGTTAAAAACAATATCACATTTAATTTCATCTATAAATTTTTTTATCATCGTAATAATTTCTAGTATTGTTTTCCATACCCCATCGGGAAATTATTTAATGTGATTGCCACTTTAACAAGCTCGTTTTGTGAAGGGGATCTATTGTAGAACTTTCATCATCTTCTTTCTCATCTTTATCAATTCTCATAACACTCTCAATTATTTCTTCATCAGTCAATAATTGCGTAACTTCATTTTCTTCCAGATATTCAAGACATCTTGAAATTCATTAAATTGCGATAACCCAACTTTTCAATCAATTTTTGCAAGTCTTGAGTGATATCACCATCTAATTTTTCATCCGAACTGTCTAACCTTATGTTATGTGTTGATCGAAGTTAAATTTATCTATAAGTTTATTCAAGCGGTGGCACCTGTAGTTTCACCCCCGGTCATGCAATCTCTAGTGTCGTCACCGCAAGCGCAACAAATATCTGTCTAAGTGCAATTAACATGTATATGGTTTCGGTGTCTTAGCTTTCACGACCTTGAGCGAACTTGGTGACGACACGATAGTCTTCCTGAAGAGATTGAAGAACTGCTTGGCTAGCCACGACGTTAATATATAAATTAATAATTATTAATTTATCGGTTAATTAATATCTCCCTTAATTAGTAAATTTTGGTGGTCCCATCAGCATTAATTTATAGATTTTCTACTGTATATAGTATCCTATCCATCCATATCTAAACTAGGCTCAAGGGTAAATATGTTACCAACGAAAATTATATTAGCAACAACTGCTTGTTAAGTCCAAAAAAAAAAACAATCTCTACAAAATAATATATAGCCAATTTTAGTAGTATATCTTTTATTTTTATTATCAGCCAATTTCCGGATGGAGTTAGTTAAATAAGTACGAAAATGATTTGCGGTTACCACAACTTTTTGCTCTTAGTATTTCAATTTTAATTAGCGTCCATGTGAGACCTTGATTCAACAAATTTCAAAATAAATCTACATACATGTCACCCGACAAAACTCGAGTAGAGAAATATAAATTAGATACATTGTAAATATTGATTATGTTGATTTTTTCTGTATAAAAAAAACGTGTTGTCAAATATTTGATCCAGAATTACAGTAAACTTTTGGTCGATTTGGGGAAGCTAAGTATTTGAAAACTCTGTCAAATAATAGTGTTTGCACCGGCCATAATTATTAATTAGTCGATTAATCAACAACTTATTAATTTATGAAAGTATGAGTTATTTTCCGGAAAAATTAAATAGTTTCACTCATTGTTGTCCAGTGTGCATTAGTTTTCAATTATAGCGTACACACTGATAAATATATTAACTTGTTCAATGTATTATTGTTTGTTCACTGCGATGTATTACTATTCAATGAACACTAAATACACAAAGTTCTACTTAAGTAAACAAAAGTTATAATAACACACAAATGTATGCGCAACATAGTTTTTCATCTTCAAAGTGAAAATACAATAACGAATGAATACGTAAATCGTTTTGCGATTATAGCAAAAAATAATTCAAGTATCACTCAAAGTTAATTAAAGCAGTGGCTTTTAATTAGAAAAGTTTAAAGCGCAAGTGTGTCGTGGGAAAACAACATGAAAAACTCTTATTATGCGACGAGAAGTTCACGGTGAACTTCATATATAGTTATGACCCATGGTGAACTTCATATATGACATCAATTCAAAAAGAAACAAGCCACAATTCACTCACTCTTTAAGAAGTCATCTTGAATAAACAATTAGTTATGCACATTAAGATACTATTAGTTTGTATTTTGCTTAGGACCTATGTGAAATTTCGAATTTTCATTATCATATATATATATATATATATATTTAACGAATTTTTAACATCGGACAGTGTCCCCAAATTTGAACCGGTAAAATAGTACCTTATCGAAATAATTAATTTATCGGGTATTAATTAGCGAGATTCTTTTTTTATTTGTATACGCCTCAAAATCATTAGCCAAAATTTATACAAGAGATGACCAAAAAAGAATGTTAGTAGTATATGCTTTATGTAGTTGCACAATCGTTGGCCACTTTAATTCCTAATTTCGTTGCCCATGCATCCCTTGCACATTGAGTTTCAGTAGTTTAATGTTAACGAGAGCTTCACATATAGTCTTTAACATCTTGTACGTGTCGCTATGAGTTTACTCCCATAATCATTGAGTTTTAGTAGTTCAATGTTAACGAGAGCTTCACATATAGCCTTTAACATCTTGTATGTGTCGTTATGAGTTTACTCTTATAATCTTGTGGTAGTTTTGCAAATGGAGCACCAATAAGCACCGTGGTATTTGAAAACATTTAGTCCATCTTTGCAGCCCGTTCGGTTGGGAGAATTAGAATCCTAGGAATTCAATTATGGGGTAATTTCCAAGGAATTTGATTCCAATCCAAAAAAATTATGTTCGGTTGAGGTAATTCAATTACATTTGTTTTTACCCCGGAATCCAATTTCATTGCATCATTGGACCAATGCAATGTAAATCTATCATTTTGGAAGGAATTGGATTCCTAGGAATTAAAATTCCCAATTACATAGAGTTCATTTGCCCCGTTCGGTTCAAGGAATTGGACGCATTTCCTAGGAATTGGATTCCAAGGAATTCACTTATTTTATAAGCACGCTTTAACTTCCACTTATATATAATGTATTTGCAACATGTCGTATGCTAGAAGTCCCATGTGTGGTAACACGGTAAAAAAATTGCGTGCTAAGACGAAATGTATTAAATCCAACTCAATCCGACAAATTTGTGTTAAGCGCATGCAACTTTCAAATGTGTTTGGCCAAACAAGTGATTTTTTTTTTTTTGAAGCATGAATTTTATTAAATTAATTAAGGGGCTATTACATGAGGGTATACGATACCCAAAGATTCATCTGTTACAATTCGAATGGTATGCCATGAATCTAAAGTAGCAAAGTAGAGGATCAGAACATGAGTAGCGGTCTTCAGATCAGAGATGCATCGGGGACAGATGATGGTGTCGAAGGTCGGAAGGCCTTCGTTCAATGCTTTCCACAAGAAAAGCTGTATTTTTGATGGACACAAAGTCCATAAGATCTTAGATGATGGTAGAGGTATTCGATGCGCATGATTGAAGGTACTAATCATAGAATTGCTTCCATATGCTTCGATGTATTCCCCGAATGTTAACTGTCTATCTCCTTGTTCTCCATCTTGATGTTTTCCAAAGAAGACAAAGGTTACAACTACTAATATTGTTACTAAAGACATATTACAGACCTAAGAAAATGCAAGGGAATTAC
>JAJJMB010001336.1:3008978-3045380 GCA_023531105.1 Papaver atlanticum
AAAGCTAACCCAAGAAAAAACCCAGAGACATATTGAGGAAATTAAGACTAAAAACCTGATCGAAATAGCAGATTAACGATCACTTGATAGACTCGCCGGAGAAAGGATGCTATCTAATCCACCATTTGCATCAAATCTGAAATAAACCAATTGAAAATCTTAACCTGACTCGGTCCCCTCCGGCAACAAGGCCCAGCATCCCAGAGGGGATTACTCGTTAACCATGAATTCTTACATCTCCGCAATAATAAGAAGCTTCAAAAGGATTGATGAAGGTGATCGGAGTTTTTGGTTTGCTATTACTCTTTCTCTCTGCAAGATTTTCTTTTCTTTTTGCCAAACAAGTGATTGTGTCGTAGCCCTTCACTTTTAGGTCTGTAATAACAAGAAACCCTAATTAAACCCACATGAGTTTGGAATGTCGGTCATGATTCAAGAATTCCCAAATTTGAATGGAACAATGTTTTATATCCTGGCTTGATTGGGATATACCCATATTAATTGGGGTATACCTAATGAGACGAAACCAAAGACATTTAGAAGTAAAATAGGCCACCCCTTAACCATATATTTTCTAAATGGCTAATATACCCTTATTTAATTAACACTAAAAATTCTGATTAGGTTAATTAATTGATTTTAGATTAAAATTTTGAAATTATGAATTCAGTAGATTAAACCTTTTGTCTGTCTTATGAGTTCGATTTCGATCAAAAAATTTGGTTTTGAAAATGTGAAAAGTCGGCAAGGTCGACGTTTGAATAAGGTGCCGACTAAGTTCCGCCGGCATGGTTGACGTTTGAATAAGGTGCCGACTAAGTCTAGCCGGCATGGTCCACGGATGAAGAAAAGCCGATTATTTGTTGACCGGAAGGGTCTTTGGATGAAGAATATGACGACTATCTTGGGCCAGCTATCTTATGGTCGGCATGCAAATAATTTCTAACATTGCCGGCTTACTTATAGTCGGCATGCGAATAATTTCCAACATTGCCGGCTGTTGAAAAGTTGGCAATGTAACCTTGCCGACTTGTAGTTATACCCAACAGAAAACAGAATATGGGAAGATGTAATTCACTTTATTCATGCAATTTTGGTTACTACATTGATTGAAACATAAAATCTAAATCCGTGTCAATGGAATAATGAATGCACTTAGCATGTGCATCAAGCCTTTGAACCCCTAGGCGACCCTAGTGGACGAGTTATAGTCTCGTGAGGGTTTACATAGAGATCTACCCACAAAACATACACTAAAACCATCAATCTTCGCCGGAGGAATCCGAGTCCCATTCAGCCGACATGAAGTCCGGAGCATACTCGGGAATTTTGGATACCATGAATTGATAGCTTGCATCGAATGCGAATGCTTCCCCCTTTTCCTCCAAGTAGCGCTCTTTGACGACTTCATGCTACAAAAACAAAACACAAACTTACTTTGTTAGTGGTGTTTATTAGGAAGATCAAACAACATGGATCACGTAAAATAAACCACAAAAATACTTACAAATTGTTCAATGGACAATCCAAAGTAGCTAGCGTTCAAAATCGGTTTTTGGATAGCTAAAAAAGCAAGTATCGCATTTTCGATGACTAGGTGCCTATCATGAATTTGTTGAACACGTCTTCCATTAGGATTCCCAAACTCATGCCTATATTTGTTGTATACCCTTAATGAGGTGTCAAACTCACAAAAGATATATTCCTTACTCTTCTTACACTAATGAATAGCACAATGATAAGCAGGTTCGTTCCTAAGGGAGAGTTGAGCTAAAGTTGTCGATTTAATTTCTGAAAATATGAATAATGCAAAAACTACAAAACAAATATGAATGTGAACAATGAGGATGAGAATGATTAGGGGTTCTTTCTCCACTAGTGAACATGAATCTTCTTCAAAATACATTTACTAACAATCCTAGACAAGTTATAAGTTCAACAAGTCCATTAAACTCCAAAGTCACTTCGTAGAATAAGTTCTCTACTCGTGTCTAGTCAATCAAGCCACTTTGAATAAGCTCTTTAGTGTAACTTAACCAACCGGTATGTTCTATGAGTCGAATTGATCCTAACCACATGCTCGTAAGTTCGACATGTTAACTTAGGGTTGTCAAATACACATCAAAATCCACAACATCCCATTGCAACGTTGATGTTTCGCTACTTATGATTAAATCACCACAACAATTACGGATTACGGTTCAATAATCTAGCATTAGAATTGCAAACAAGTTATCTAATTGGCCATTCAAACACCCTGCAAACAATTCATGGTCATAAGAACGGTAAAAGACAAGCAATAAAAATATATTTTGAATAAAAATCAAATCACATAGCTTTGAAGTATCCCTAACCAAACAAGAGATTAGCTGCAAATGGTAATATCAATCAAAGAGAACGAAAACTATTAAACAAAAGATATTCGAAATCAAACCACGGCAGCAAACCAAGCTGCTGCTGGTCTTCTTCTATGTTGCGCTATTGCTCCTCGCTGTTGGTGCCAACAATTAAAGTACAGGTCCAGTTTTCTTCTCTTCTTTTGATTGGATGGTGGTGTGCTCAGGCTCTTCAAACAGCTGCTGTGAAGGTTGGTGCCGTGACTGCAAGGTGGAAGCGAACTGGTGATATGGATGATGGAGATTTGCAGCTGGTGATAAGAACTGTAGCTTGGTGGTGATGGGATGTATGAGCTGGTGGTGGTTTATGTATGCAGTGGACTAGTGGTGGATGGTATGCAATGGTGGAGTGTATGCAGGTGATGACGGAGATGGTGAAGTGATATGCTGGTGGAGATTTCTGTGGCTGTATGCAGGTGATGATGGAATGGTGGTGGTGGTTGTTCAGCGAGCAAAAGCTCGCCGAAACTATGATTGCGAACAGCTGTAGAGGGGGGTATATGAGGATTATTCTTCAACTGTGTTGCTGTGGCTCTTTTATAGATGCAAGTCCCTGCAAGTTCGAAACAGATGCAAACCCATGTTTCCTAATTTATCTCAAACTCTAAATCACCGCTCAATCTCTTCCATCCATTCACAATTGAACGGCAGCAAGTTAAGTTCTTAATTTTACTGGCTCATAAACTCTCGCAACCTAACTTCTAGGACAAACTTCAGCTATCCTTGTACCAATCCAGTAAACCGATTTCTGACTCGAGTCCTAACTTCTTCAAACATGACCCCTGGACCATGGCAGTAACTCAGCCACTTGTTGTTGGATGCGAACTGTTCTATCGACCCTTGATAAGCAGCCACAAGAACCATGGCTAATAGCTGTAGAGAATCCGACGCCAGGAGCTGCACAGAACCACAGTAGAACTGGTGGTGTCTTCACTGCTTTCTCGCTGCCATAACTACACCCATTACCTTTGTAATCTCGAGCTCAAACTCCATATACTCGATGTACACTTTGAATTCAGAGAGAACCCAACTTTCCTTGTTAATATGCTCTTTTGAACTCCATAAATCACCGCTATTAGCACACAACAGCAACAACTCTCAATTTCCCATTCTTATCAAATACCCACCAGAACCCATGGGAAACTTGCAGAAAGTAAGCTGCTTGCAGCTGAAATTTCAGTTGTGAAGGAGATACTCATTCAGGCCTTTACCCAAGCATTTCATGTGCAGTTTGTTGTTGGTCCACAGATCCCCTCTCTGTTGGTTTCTAAGACCAATTCTATCTCCTTCCCTGCACAATTCAGTTCCATACACGACCCAGGAGTATAAACATTCATCTAACATTTCCATTAATCAATTTCATACAAATGAACCATGGCAGCAGCTCCTTCCTTTCTCCCTGTTTTCTCCAGCTGAAATGAATCCAAATCCTCTTGACTCGAGTTTGAGCATAAACCCAATTCCTGATCCAATGAAACTCTGAAATACCAGTTCAATTCCCTTCTTCTTACCCAAACCAAATCCACTTGGTCTCTCGGTGATGGTCTTCTCGGTGACTAGCTTGTCTGCCTGAACTTCTAAAACTTCTGGAACCCACGGCTAACACCCTTCAGAGCTAATAGCACGGACGATGGCAGACTTGGAACTGAGCTGCTCTCAGTTGTGTACGAGAAGGGCTAGGTTGAGCGTGCAATAAGCTGGGTGAACTGAGCATAAGCTGGGTGAACTGAATTGGAGAAAAAACATCGACCTAGCTTTTAGTTATAAAGGGGGGAGGTGCCCCTTAACGATTTGTAGTCTGTCTTTAGCGATTTGTTGTTGATTAGCAAATGGTTGCCCAGAATGCTGATTTCCATGCTTTGAAAGGCTTTCGTCCATCTATGCTTCGACTCCGCCAATGCCTAAGGTTCTCAAATTGCAAATTGAGATCCTTTTTCTCTTCTTTCTTATCACATGACTCCAAAATGCAAAACAAGCATAATACCCGAAAATACAAGAGAAAATAGCTAAGAAAAGCATAAGAAAGTGATACTCAAATGATATATTTTAGGCACTTATCAACTCTAGCCCAAAAGGTTACGGCATCCACCCTTACGGAGGACTGCCTTCTAACTCGAGTTTCCGCGTACCAAGCTTTGGTGATTGCCAAATCTTCATTTGAATCAAATGATGCCATTGTTGTTTGTAGAGGTATTGGAGAGTTAGATGGAGTATATGATGATATGAGGTTTGGAGAGTATAGGCAAATATGTTTGTGTTGTTGTTGTACATAGAACTAGTGTATTTATAGGATAGTGCCCAAATTTGGCTGTTATGGTAGTCAATCAATGCACTTGTACTTGCAAAAATTTGAATTTTGAAATCGCCGGCTAGGTTATTGTTTCCCAAACATGCCGACTAAGTTTGGCCGGCAGGGTCGTAATTTTCTTACCCTGCCGACCTTATTATGATTTTAGGCACGAGGAGTTCATTTTCTTCTGTATAACAGTCGGGAAGGTATTTAGTCATTAGCGTGCCGGCTGTTATATAGTCGGCAAGATCGTGATTTATAACCATGCCGACCTTATTATAATTTTAGGCATCAGGAGAAGGTATTTTCTGCAACACATAGTCGGCAGGGTCGATAATTTAATACCTTGCCGGCTGTACAATAGTCGGCTAGGTATTAATTTGCTTAACTTGCCAACCCTGGTAATTACACCATTGAAGTTGTCAGGGCCGGCAGTCTGGCAGTTGACAACCTTGCCGGCCCTGGTTTAGTCGGCAATGTAATTCAACAAAACCCTGCCGGCGTAATTATTGAAACTTTACATAGCTAAACAAACCATTCATTCAACAACTAGAAATCCAACACTTTTTGTCCAAAATACGAAAACATGTCCCATAAACCTTAAAAAAAAAACATATGTCCAACAATTAACCTTAATATTTGTCTACCACAACATAAAGAAATAAACTAGAAATGCATTCATTCACCACCACCACCACGACCACGACCACGGCCCCATTTAGCATTATCAAGACCACGAACACTACCACTACCACTACCATCACCATGGGAACGAGGCCTCTTTTTGTCAGCATTCATCTTGGCCTGTGCTTCCCTCCTGGCTTTTTCTTCCCTCTTTACTTCAGCATCCTCATTGTCAACATTGCTAGCATAGTGAATGTGCTTGGTTTGCTCTTCAATCGACAAAGGCTCTCCCCTGTCTCTCGCGCAACACAACACATTCACAAAGGTCTTCAAATGCTCCTTCTATTTTCAATAAACAACAAACAATTAATAGAATGATTCGATAATGTAATCTTAAAATAGTAAGAGCAACTCTAAAATACTTACAAAGAACTTAAGACTTGTTGCTGGGTCTTTCGCTGCCATCTTCCTCTTACGAGCCAATTATTCAGCAGTTTGTTCCCTAATCACAGTAGGACGAGCCCATCCCAAGTATCATCATCATCACCTCTTCTACCAGATGGAATCGATTGGTCTTCATCTGGAGTTTTATCCGAATCATTTGGTTCCGGTGGTGGTTAAGAAACATTCCGTACACGGATCTTGAGCATTCCCGGCTCAATGAATTCCCCTCGATGTGTTGCAGTCAAGAGTTTGTCACCAACACGAGGAGGTCTTGAAGGAGGAGTAACAGCTTTCTTCTTTTCCTTTTGCAACCTGAACAAGAACAATTAAGAAAAAATTCATAAGTCGGCAGGGTGGACAGGTATAACCAATTCGGCGGAACAATGGTCGGAAGGGTCGACTAAAACGATACATGCCGGCTAAACTATAGGCGGCAGGGTTTTATTCAACTAACCTGCTGGCTTATAACAAATATGAACACAGTAGATAAAAGGATTTTCCACATAATTAGTCGGTAAGGTCCATTACCCATACATTTCCGGCTACAAAACAGCCGACATGGTGGTATCCAAATACCATTCCGACTTTAGGCATTAGGAACCACTTTTTTCAAAACAATCCGCCGACAGGGTAAAAAATTATAACGCACCAACTAAAAAAAACTAACCCTGGCAAGGTCTTAGATTGAATAGCTTGCCGACTCTGTAAAAAGCAGTTACAGGTATTCAACATCCGGCAAGATCTTCAACCTAAGAGCTTGCCGACTAACCCTAACTATGAAAAGTCGGCAGGGTCGAGGAACATACGCCTTGCCGGCTAAATAACTGCAAATTCAAACATTCGATTTTTATGACCTAATTTGACATGCAAACATGAAATTGAAGTACTGGAGTGTGTTTAAGTAGGCCCTTACTTTCTTAATCGCGTCATTTCTTCGGTTTCAGCGGCGTTGATCTCTTCTTCTTCGACGTTTTTTCCCTTCACTTTCCTTTGAACTAAATTTGCAATTCCAGGGTTATACTCATTGGGTTTTCGATTTGCTCCTTTCATATGACTAGGCATCGGCCGTGGTGGTTCCATGTTTGAAGATTAATCGGAATTTTCGAATCGACGATTACGACGAATTAATCGACGAGTTTTCAATGGTGGTGTGATGGAGAGCCGGTATGGTAGAGGTGGAGGAGGAGAAGATGAAGATGAAATGAAAATGATAACTGATTAGGGTAATAAGAATTATAAAGGGTAAGGGTAGTATTGTAACTTCACCCATTAGGACTCCCCCTTAGCCCTTAAAAAGAGTCCACTTAAAATTGGGTATACCCCAATTAATCTGGGTATACCTCAATCAAGGCAGGTTTTATATAGTAATATTATAAATAGTTTATTTTTTATTTTATAACATCTACATGTAATTAAGATAAATGATTTTTTCCAGAATCTTCGGGGTTAGATTACCCTAAGATTATGACGCGTGTCATCATATTTTTTAATTTACTTTGATTATCTAATTTTATTTATCTATTTAATTCTTTTTTAAAAATATATTATTATCTTTTTAAATTTTTAATTATTTTTTCTAATAATTAATTTTGCTTCTTAAAAAAAAGAAATTGATAAAAAAAAATCTCAATCATCTTGGTCGACAATGACGACCCGCTTAAACTCTGGTAAAAAATAAGAACATAATATCGTTGTGGTCTTAAATTTCAACTATGACGATTCTCGTCAATTTTAAAACAAAAATGGGCTTGTACAATATCCATTACAGTCGTCATATTTTTAAATTTAAACCATGACGACTATTTTAAAATTAAAACTAAAATTGAACATGAAAAATCGTCTTAATTCAAATTTATAAACAATAACGGCTCTTTTAATACATGTCAAGTATTGGAATTCTACGAGTATTGTCTTTAAAAACTGGTTTACCAACACGGAAGTAGGTATACCACGAATACTGCAAATTGATCCATAATTTAGTTCTCTTGACTATGTTTGTTTTTTTGTTCATAAAAATTCTTTAAATCTAATTGAAATTCGGGAAGCTACTTTGTGTCGTCCTAGTTTTAAATTTAAACTAGTACAACCGTTGCCACGGTGGGAGGGCCGACCGAAGAAGAATCTGAAGATGGGGTTTGTCTGGGACTACTTTCGTCCCGTTTTAGTAAAAGTGATACTTTCCTGTACCTATTTGTCCAGTCTGAACTATGACTTAGTAATTGCACGTGACCTGCAAATCTAGGGTCCCACTTTTCTGTAAGAAAAGACAAGTTGAGCATTATTGCATATATCGCAGGTAAGGCGATGGTGATGAGATGATCCACTCGCACGAGCTAAGGTGAAAATGGTGGAGCCCTATCTGGAGGCCTAGACGAGATGGAGCTCGGTGAAACTATGCACAACGGTGTACTCCCAGGAGAGGGACAACCCGATAACCAATATCGGGAGGGGTTAACTGATAACTCTAGCTCTGACGAAGAGGAAAATCCCTTTGAAAGACAGAATGATATCCATTTAACTCAACCAGGAGGGTTGAATCGTTTTCCAAGGAAAACAGTAAACAATGAGGAGAAGGAAGGCGAACCTTCTAACCTCGGCGATACCGCTGTTACTATCGTGATGTGTTTTGTAGTTGTAGTGGTAAAAAGATTCGTTGCTCGAACTTGTGAAGGATTTTTTTTAGACTTAAATTAAACTCAACAATTCAAATAAGTTATATCAAAAATATAAATAAAACACCGAGACTCTGGATTCCACCATTGACCAATTAAGTGATAAACTATAATCAATATTCATGCAATTTTTTCTTTTAAAGTGATTCTAATATTTTGCCTCTAATAGATTTTTGAAGTAATAGTTGTAAACACAAAGCATGAAACATCAAAAGTTTTAAAACCTAGCATGTTCCATCAAAACAACTCACAACTACTCAATAAAAATCAATTTTCGTATATTAGTTCTATGCAAATAATCATATAAAAATATTGCAAAAAATAATTAAAATAGAATTATACCACTTTTCATGGAACAATGGCTTCCTCCGTCGCCTCGGCTAAGAGGTTTAGCTCCTCATATTAATCATGTTCTCAAAATACATCTTTAGTGTTCAAAAATTGATTAAAAGGGAGAAAAGAGTATACTGTAGTCGCTGAAAGTCTAAAACAGAAGACTGAATCGTTGCTGAAAGGTTTCGGTGACTGCAGACAGGAACGATAGAAATTTATTGTCACTGAAATAAGTCTGCCCCTGCGACAGGCTTGAGTGTCTTATGTTCTTCGTTTCTTCTTCTTCGCAGCAGCAGAACAGAATTTTTGTCTCTGATTTTCTTTGCTTCTCTAGTGCTCTAAACCTCTCCAAAGTGTTTTTTCCTCTTCCTTGGCCTCCCTAGAGCTTATATATACCTCACATGTGCACAAAATCTCCAAAATATCTCGTCATCAATTCAATATTCTTTACGGGTTTTTTCTTCTTCCAATATTAAGTTATTCACCCGATTTTGTTTCCTTTTACGCTGCCTCTGAATTGTCTCAGAACTCTCTGTTAACTTAATAGGACTAAATCTTCACGGAATATCTTCTCCTATCCAAATATAGAACCAAACTTCACCCGTAATATTTTTTTCCTGTTTTGAAGAAATAAAAATGAAAACTTGCTTTTCTTACGTGAAGAACTCAACTACCGGCTCTGTTTTAATTCCACAACTTCATGCAGATCCAAATGCTAGGAAATCACCGAGAAAATCTCACCCAATTTATCGCCAGAGAGTTACGCAGGTGAAGTTTTATCTTCCCGCCAAAATCTGAAATCCAAACGAAGGGATGACCTCCCCTTATCCGAACCAGGTGTGCGAATAGCAAGTGGATACCCCTTAGTAATTTTGGTGCCCCTTAGTAATTTTCTCCCATGAGCGCAAAAACCACTTTTCGAGCCAATTTCGCAGTAAAAGCCCATTTTTCCAAAAACACCTACAAAGGGATAAAATACCAAAATTAGTACAAAAATGGGTACTAACAATATACACAAAAGAGATGAAAATATACACATAAATGCGTCTATCATATCGCATCCATCCTGAAAGCTCAAAAAGCGCAGGATGAGAGAATGAAAAAGTTAAAGAGACATAACAGGAGGCTAGAACGGAGAAACCGTAGGATGAAACGAAAAACAAAGAAAAAGGTGCCACTCACTACCATAGAGGAGACCCCCGAGGAGGAGAATCCTTTTGAGAACTTACAAGAAGATGAGCGAGTGCATATCCTTAACACCTCGGACGAGGAAACAGGAGAGCGCTTTCCGAAAGGAAGCCGAGAAGTCTTAAACGAGGAAGAAAGCTCGTCCGAGGGATCATCCGATGTCGATCCCAAGCATAGATGAGAAAAGAAAAAAGAGGACGAAGTAAAAACCAACTGCACGGCCAAGAACCGCGCAGTCATAGACCCCAAGCGAGGGGAGACTTCAAAGTCAACTCGTTCTAAAATAGTGACGTACGCCGAGCAATCAGACGAGGATTCAGGGCGATCAAGAATTCACCATCCAGAAGCTTCCTACTCGCCCGAAAGAGCGCAAGGACGAAGGAAGAAGGCTGAAATGAGGCACAATGATGACCGATTACAAGCCCAACTCTGACAACTCGAAGCGATGTGCAGGGAGGCTACAGGAAAACAAGAAGGAAAAAAAGTTGAAGGAAGTACTGCAAGAAGCTGGACAGTCTCCCTTATCGGAGAGTCTACTAGCCCAACCATTTCCAAGGAAATGCTCACTCCCAACGTTTGCAACTCTCTTCAATGGGACCGGCGATGCAATCGAACATCTCAGATCCTACTGCATGACACTGACACAGTGGAGTCACTACGAGGTAGTGATGTTTAGGTTCTTTCCATCCAGTCTAAAAGACGAGGCCCTAATGTGGTTCAATAACCTGCCAAAGACATCTGTTAAATCGTTTGACCATCTATCCGAGTTGTTCTTAGAAACATACATACATAACAGCCGAGTCAAACCCGAAATTGACATGTTGTTCCGGTTAGCCAGGGGACCGAACGAGTCACTCCGCTCTCTGGTAACTCGTTGGAGAAAATTATGTGCCGAGATCGGAAGAGTCCTAGAGGCCTACGCGATCTTGGGCTTTAAAAATAGTCTAAGAAAGACGGATCCCATATTTGTCCGCATGTACGAGACCATGCCACCCAATCTAGGGAAACTGAGAGAGATTCAAGAGGATTACATAGCCCTTGAAGAACTCCAAGACGGTACTTATGATGAATTGGTAAAAGGAACCAATAGAGGAGCAAATGTGGTAGAACCACAGAACCCTCAAGCATCAGCCCAAGGAGCAGGTCGATCCAACAATGGATCTACCCAGTTCGATAAACATCGAAGTGCAGGATAGAAAGGGCGAGACCAAGCCCAACAAAAGAAGGGAAAGTTCGTAAACCCAGTCTACACGAAACTAAACACACCTATACCCGAGATATTTAAGAAGATCGATGGGAAATGTAAGATCACATACCCATGGAATAGAGGACAGCAGCCCGAGCGCGTTAAGAATAGAACACACTTCTGCGAGTTTCACCAGTTCTATAGCCACACGACGGACTCGTGCAGAGATCTGAAGAAGATGGTGCAAGACATGATTGATGAAGGAAAAATCGAGGAGTACATCGCACAGCCAGCGATCCAACCAATGGTGGGAACACCCGTATATCGCGTAGAAATACCACGCGAGGCATAATACTTGGGATGCAATATGATATCGCACTAAGCTATCACTGCTCCCACACCTGAAGGAAGTATTACAGGACGAATCCACTAGCGAAACTTCGAAGGTGGCGAAGTCTTCAGTGTGGAAAAAGAACCTCCTATGCAGGAGTGGATGAAAATACTTATCAATTTTTCAGCCTCGGAGGCACCAGATGAAGGACGAAACCACAACGATCCACTAGTGGTTACGATGGCTATCGCACTGCCTGAGCAGGAGGGCGAGGAAGAAAAGCCTAAGGTATTTCCATGGGCCATGCCTAAAATACTAATAGACGGAGGACCACTCACAGTCATCGCCAAGGCATGCGATGGAGCACACAGATTGCTCAAACCTAATGGGGAAGAACTAGAGCGCCCCAAGAACATCAAATACCTCAAGCAATACAATGCTTAAACAGCTCATCGCTTAGGAAGATAAAATCTGAAAATAGGATTCGAATCCTTACTTGTAAAAGGTCATGAAACCTTACTTGAATGTACTAAGGGCTTACAGACCCTCTTTTGAGAATAATAAAATTACTCCTTTTGTGTACTTATTTCTTGCAATTTTCTGCACCCCTTTTTCGATTCACTTTGATTGATTTATTTTTCTTGCAATTTTTTGCTTTTTGTTTTATTTGTTCTTGCAAAATCATACCATATTTGCATTATCACACAAGCCCATCAAGATTATGGCACGGTGCTAGCCACACCTTTCATTCTATAATGAATGATGCGGGTAAAATACCTAAGTTGTCCGAGACGGACACAGACCTAAGGCAATGCCATCTAGCCGAATGAAGCAAGATGAAGCGGGGGACACCCTAAGCTACCTGAAACGGAAATAGACCTAAGGTAATGCCATCACGATTGCGAATCGGGTGATGTCCTGCCATAATAGGAGATATCCAGAATCAAGGTACTTACCTTTGGCTAAGGCAAGAATCACTTGGCCGAGATATTACCCTCCAAACAATGGTTAATAAACAAGTGACTCACACAACTGATCACTTAACCTTGGGGAAAGTGTAACCTAAACAGGACAACCAAGCCCATAAAGGCACCAGACCAAGGCGAGAAGGGGAATGTGCTATGCCAAAAGCCCAACACCGTAAGAGATGCCCTATCCAATTAAGGAACTGATCACTCCTTGGCTTTGTCACCCATGGTTGGACCAACAGCATGCACAAAACCCCACGGGAGCCACAAAAATACACACATCATGTGATGTAATTAAACTAAGGAAATTATCATCCATATAAACAGCTACTTCAAAAGAAAGTATCATTGTCTCCCACATATGAGGACTTATCAAAGTATGTGTAGCAAAATAATGCCTCCAACAAAGAAGAGGACTCGGTTAGCGTACTGACCAGTCAAACCAATTACATGTTGCCTCGCAAGGAGCACAAGGACTTACCAAATAATGTCTTCCCAAACATTACCTCAAAAACAACACGAGGTTTAAACAGAAAAAGGAGAAAACAAGAAGTTCTTAGAAAAGCAAAGCTTATATGAGCAAAAGAACTGACGGACTTAAACCTTCCCATCGCTATGCGCACCTTGCTAATTATCCACCCGATCCTCGCCCTCGGCAGTTCCAGGAGCAGCTTGCTTGGACTCGGGCTCGACAGGCGGAGGTGGAACCACAACATTGGCAGCAGCAGTGACCCTTTGATGCTCACGAAGGACGGCAGTTCTGCAGGCATTCATTATCATAAGCTTATACTCAGCATGAATATTGCTCAACTTCTGATTCTTGTCAGCATGCTCATCCTCCAGCTCTACCTCATGGTTGCTCACCAATTCATTAATCTCTTCGTCGAGACTTTGTTTTGCCACCTTCACTTCCTCCAATTGCCTCTCCAACTCCGCATTACGCTTACGAGCCTCTGCAAGAGAAGTAAAAGGAGAAAGTCAATATAACAGAAATAACTCATAAAAGCATAAGGTGAATGAAAATCAAAGGCCGCTAATAGGCAACCTTCATGTTCAATTAAAACAGAAGCTAAGGTTTGTTCTACTTGGGCCTTTTGATTATCTAAAGCACTAATCTGCGCTTCAACAGGAGTTATGGCAGCATCGCCAGCCGGGCACGATAACATATGTCTATCACGCTCCTTTTCAAGCTGGATAAAATCTCGCTTGAGACGTGCTAACTCTTCTCTGTCATCCTCTGCCTATGCAAGCAGGGGAATGTGGTCCGATTGCCACTCAATCAGACCATCCTTTTGAGTTCGTAGGAGCTTGATGTCATCTGAGCGAGCTACAGCCACCTGCTTAGATTTATCTAGCATCGCACGAAGCTCAACGATACGATCTCGATGAACATCCACATCCTTTTGAAGTTGTGCATTCTCATGTTCTAAGGAATCAATCCTGCACTGGCGAGAGCTCACATCGAGCCTCAGATTACACAGTTCCCTAGCATGCCTATGACCAGTATTATCTACCTTCTCCTCCAAACGTTTGATGGTGGCTACCAATAGAGGGGACTAATTCAGAACTCTAAAACCTACTATGGAGATGAAAACTTAGACAAAGGAAAAAAATAAATACCTTCCAGCTCTTTTTTATCTTGGCGAAAGGATAAAGCCTCTTGTTTGGCCATCTCCACAGCAAGACGCAGATTCTGATTCTCGTGCTCAGCATATCTAGCTCGCCTCCTAGCAACACGAGTCTCGGACAGCATACCAACCCTCAGATTGTTGCTCTAGTAAATAAGACAACATCACCAGTTAGAAACACTTTAACTGAGGTAACAATAAATAACATACTATTGAAAGTATAGTCAAATACATACCGCCTGCACAAGCTGATGCTGAGCGGATTTAGGCAAAGAAGTTAAGATACGATCTTGCTCGTCCTCGCTCAGCTGAGCATACTGATCCGATCATAACATCTTCATCGCCTCGGATCCACCACTAAATACGGTGGAAGACGAACTAGAAGGAGCAGCTGGAGCAGAAGGAAAACCACCCGCAAGAGTACTTGGTACGCCAGTACCAACACCGCTACCAACCCAAGCACCTACATCGGGAAGAACACCCGTATCAGCGAGATTACTCGCCTGAGGCATCCCCACCTCCGATATAATGGTAGTGCCATCAAGATTGACAGCCTCATCCAACAATGCATGATCCATATCACCAAAAAATCCTTCACCAAGGTCCACAATCTCATTCTCGCCAAACAACGCACCAATATCAACTTCCAATGCATGTTCTGCAACCTCCATGGGAGCAGTAGATGGCCCAGAACCATCAACGACTCTTCTCCTCTACTCAAACAATACAACAACATCAGATGCTAAGGCATAAAACAGGGGCAAGGTATATATACGTTAAAACATTAAAACTGTATTTTCTACCTTAGCATCCTCAGCAGCTCGAGTAGTTTGTGATAAACGCCTACGGGAAGGGGCCCATCTAAGCTCCCATGGCCTATAAGGTGGCAGATGATTATGCATCTCAGGAATCCCAGAAAGGACATTGCCAATCTCATCCCAGCCAAAAATATAAGGCCCCACAATACTAAGAGGAGCCATAAACCACTTGGAATCATGAGTCTTGCGAAGTGTAAGGTTGCTGGGATTGGGAGGATCCAAATCGGACATAAGAGGAGGACCTCGGAGAGGTCACCGAGATCTAGAAATTCCAACTCCAAAGCCCTCAAAGGTATCGGACTGTTGGCACCAATAGTTCTCAAAAAAAGTCGCAGGTGTATACAAATCCATATGAGAAGGGATGAACCCTCGTTGGGACCACATGGGTTATCCTCAAAAAGTTTTTTTGTCGAGACGCCGACTTGACCCTCCGGAGTAGCAAAAGTAACTTGAAATCTTTGAAGACGATGCTTAGTCTTTATCATCTCCAAGAAATCAGCATCAGACATGCGGGAAGAACGCCCGGTGCTCGAAGCCCTCATCGGTCTCTTACCAGCACTACAAAAGATAAACAAAAAAGGCGGGGGGGGGGGGCGCCGATCAAAATCTACGCCGAAGAAAACCGGCGAAAAATAATAAAAGGTGGAGACAACAATGGCGATCCACGAATAAACTTCACAGTTAAAAAGAGATGGCAAGAACCATTGACTAGAGCAATCATGATAACTACGAAGGAACTTCGCAGTTCAAAATAATGGCGTAAACCTCCGACGGAAACAAAAAGAAGAACAAATAAAAGAGGTCGTAGCATCTTGAAGGTCGAGATGGAGAATTCCTCCCAGACATAATGAACTTCTTTATAGGAGAAAAGAAGTTAAGAAGGAACGCAAAAGACATAGGATAGAAAGAATGAAAAAGTTATGAATTCTGAAGACAGAAAATAAATACATCATTATCTTCTCCCGAAAGATTTTACAAGAAACCAATGGAACACCAACCGGCGCCTCAAGTCCAACAGAAAGCGCACTAAAAGTGCAGACGTGGCGGAAGTCTCGGACGTGGCGATAAAGACGGGACGGTTATGAAGTTTTCTTCCCATCATGCCCTTGGCAAGTTGCAAATAAAAGGAGCAAAATGTGAGGGTAAATAACCCGAAGTCCACGTGTCAACATCTTCAGGGATGATTTCATGATAACATGATAAGGTGAAAACATCGAATCATACTCTATAAAGCTGATTTCATCTGAATCGAGACACCTACTACAAGGGATACATGAATGACGCGTGTGAGGAGTGGTCTAATCGATCCAGACGGTCAAGTCTAAAAAGAATGACTGCATTTAATGAAGGATCAGAAGAGACATGGGAGAATTTACATCGTACCAGAAGGCTCGGGCGATCTATACTACAACCCAGAGGTGACACAGCATGAGGTTCTCCAAGAAGGAGCTACACGATGATAAATAGGGCGAGATAACTCGGAGGGAGAACCAAGCAGGCCATCACGAGGGATAGTATAGAGTTCGTCCGAAGCAACAAGGAGATGCACGATAGCTCCGTCATCTCGGCGAGACCAGGCCTTTACGAGTCCAACTTGCCTATAAATACCAGTCCTTATAGAAGGAAATGGACAACTTAGGTAATACTAGATGGTCTTTCTACAGAGAATTCCTTAGAGAGATCTAGATAAAGAGAGAGTGAGAAATCTAGGTGATATTTGTATCTCTTTCAAGGGTAAGACCCTAATCAATAAAGAAAACATCTTCTTTCCCGTGGACGTAGGTCTTCATGGACGAACCACGTTTTATGCTTGTGTTAATCTTTACTTTCATGTTCTTTACATTATGTTTGTCTTTGAATCTTGAATATTAGTAGCTTTATAGCCTTTAGATCTACTTGGGTGTAGTCATCAGAAAAGATGCAACTACAGTAAGCTTTCGCTTTGGCCAAGTTCATCTTTATTCGTGACGAAAGTCGTGTTGATTGTTTCAATCTCTTGAAAATCGCTTTAATGAAAAATAGTGTGTGAATAACCGCTATATAACATCCTCTAAGAATGTTTCAATGATTGAAATGAGAGATTAGAATATATAACCTTGAATGGATATAAACATTGTATGTGAACTCATACTTTTGTAAGTCCAAAATCCTTGAACCAAAGTATGCGTACTTTACTGGTTTAGGATGTCCGGAGCTAAGTCCGCGTACCCGTATGTGTACTGCCGGAAGTTCACATCCTGTGAATTTCGGCTGGAGTTTGTGAACTAAAAACAAGCTCAATCCGGGTACTTAAGTATGCGTACTTAAGTGGGTTATTTTCTAAAAACGGTTTATTCATGAACTAAACATTTATATATATTAAGGAATGCAATCTTTGCAAACCGTGGCTATAATGTTCATGAATAGATTCGAGTGAATCAAAATCATTTTTGCTTCGATTGTGATTTGTATACTTTTATGAGCTCTAAGCAATTGAACAATTTTCTTACTAGTTCATTTGGGTCATTTGAACTAGTTATGGTGAAGATGAATAAGGTTGATATGAAAGTGCTCATATGGCTAACCATTGGTTAACTATTGTTGAACCAACTAGGTGTATACGTTTAGGTACGGTTACTCAAACCTAAATGATGTATATTTCATTTGTGTATAACAAGCTAATATTCGATCTAATGGTTGAAAGATATTATCTTGAATCTAATCAGGTTTTCATCTAACGGTGAATATTGAATGCTTTGTTACCAATGTAACTTAGATTGCAAACCCTGATTTGGAGACTATATAAAGGAGAACTCTAGCAACTGGGAAACCTAATCCCCACACCTCCTGTGTGCTACTAGTTGTATAAGCTAGAGTCGATTCTATTTTAACCTTAGGTTTCTCTCGAGACCCTGTAAGTTAACGACTTAAAGACTTCATTGGGATTGTGAAGCCAGACCCAACTATTTTCTCTATAGTTGCGTGATCTGATCTTGCTGTTTCTATCGTGATTGAGTGCAATCGTAAGATTGGCTTGAGAATTATATCTCCGATATGCAAGATAAAAAAGTAGTCACAAACACCTTCGTCTCATCGTTTGTGATTCCACAATATCTTGTTTCGCTAGTCGATTAAGATTATTGTGAGGTGATTAATAATTCTAGGCTGTTCTTCGGAAATATAAGTCTGGGTTATCGATTGGTTCCTGTTCACCTTGATTTATCAAAAGACGAAACAAAACTCGTAGGGATTTCTATGGGAGACAGATTTATCTATTCATGTAGATTTTTCTGTGTGAGACAGATTTGTTTATTCAAGTCTTCGACTTTGGGTTATAACAACTCTTAATTGTGGGTGAGATCAGCTAAGGGAATCAAGTGCATAGTATCCTGCTGGGATCAGAGATGTAAGGAGCGCAACTGTACCTTGGATCAGTGTGAGATTGATTGGGGTTCAACTACAGTCCAGACCGAAGTTAGTTTGTAGTTGGCTAGTGTCTGTAGCGGCTTAATACAGTGTGTGTTCAATCTGGACTAGGTCCCGGGGTTTTTCTGCATTTGCGGTTTCCTCGTTAACAAAACTTCTGGTGTTTGTGTTATTTCTTTTCTGCATTATATTTTGTTATATAATTGAAATATCACAGGTTGTGTGTTTAACTGATCAATTAGGAAATCTAACCTTTGGTTGTTGATTGATCCTTGAACATTGGTATTTGGTACCGTTCAAGTTATTTCTCTTGTATTCAATCAGGCTCGCAGATTCCTATTTTTTTGAGTAAGGATTGAATCAAGAAATTGAGATATAACTCTTTGATATACTTTTTATTAAGATTGATTCTGACTGTCTTGTTGATTCTCTTAAAAGTATATTGGAGTTAGTCCATACAGATTGCTAAGCGAAATATTATGTGAGGTTGTTAGGACCACGCTTTTTCAATTTCTAATATGGCTTGCACCTTAGCCGGGTCTACTTCGATGCCTCGCTTTGTGACTAAGTATCCCAAGGAATTCCTGAGGTTACCCCGAAGGAAAATTTTGTAGGACTTATTTTCATATTATACCTCCTCATTTGTTCTTAAATTTCTATGAGATCATTAGCATGGTCCTTTGGAAGCTTGCTTTTGATGAGCATGTCATCCACATATACCTCTAAGGTTTTGTGTATCCAATTGTCGAACATTTTTTCCACCATTCTTTGATAAGTCGCACCAGCGTTCTATAGTCCGAATGGCATCTTGGTATAACAGTATAGGCCTCGGGGAGTGAAGAAGGAGGTATGCTCTTGATCCTCCTAGGCTAATGGGATTTGATTATAGCCTGAGTACCCATCCACGAGGGATAGCAACCCGTATCCGGATGTTGCCTCTACCAACTGATCAATGTTGGGGAGTGGGAAGCTGTCTTTTGGACATGCTTTATTGAGGTCACTAAAATCAATGCAGATTCGTACTCTGTTTTTCTTTGGCACGATTACCATATTAGATACTGTACTTATTTAATGACGCCTTAGGCCTCCATTCGGGTAAAAAGGAAAATTAAAAAATATATATAAAAACAGTAAAGAGTTACAAAACAAAAAAAGTTAAGTAAAAGTGAAAAGAAATAAAAATAAAAAGAAATAAAATAATTTCTTTAATCACAAAGGAGTGGATAGTACTCGGTAGCCTTTCAACCAATTTTTTTTATTAGACTCTAATTAAGTAAGATTAATCCTAATTTATAAGACCAACACTAAGTAATGACAAATTATGATGAAAATTATATGGATAGGGGGTTTTAGTTTCCTGAATTACTCTTCTTTGTTTTATTTAATAGCCCCAATTAGTTATTGTATCCCCCAATTAAATCCGGTTAAAAAAAAACCTTCATTTGGGGATACCTCTACAAATTGGGGGATACTAAATAAAAAGAGTAGAGATATTATGAAGTAAAATGAAGAATCCCTTATCTATATATTTTAGTAATAGCTAAATTATCCCTTAATCAATTGTTAATCGGTTGTGTTAATTGCTAAATTATATTAATCATTAGAATAGTGAGATAAATGTATAGTGGGTTATTGATTTTAGATTGTGTTAGTTTTTGGATTAAGAATTTATTAAGAAAAAAAACATCGGCATAGCCGCAAATTGAAAACAATATCGACTATCAAAGATTTTAAAAGCGGGAAAAAAAAAACAGTCAGCATAGTCTTGATACTGAAGACCAACCCGACTTAAACATGTTTCAAAAGAAATCCCGACTTAAACCATTCCCGTATTTTAAGTTAATCTCATGGATGAAACTCAAAACAAAATTGGTGTGTTTTTTTCTTGAGAATTTTGATAAAGTACCCCTCTCTCAGGAACCCCCAAAAAAAAAAAGTCCCCGTTATTTTGAAATTTGTTAAAGTACCCTCACATTAGTTTTTCCATCTAGTGTTAGTTAAGACTAATTTACTTTACATATTCGCCCTTTACTTATTGCCACATTGATTTTCTACATCATTTTTCAGGTTCGTCGAGTCCCGTTCAGGATCATTACACCGCTTTCAGGTTCGTTACATCATTTCCCAAAAAGGGTTCACCATTTCAAATGTTTTGGGGTTTTTGGGTGGAGGAAAATCGACCTTCTACAACATTTTTTAGGTTCGTCGAGCCCGGTTCAGGATCGTGACAACACTTTCAGGTTCGTCGAGCCCGTTTCAGGATCGTTACACCGTTTTCAGGATCGTCGGATCGTTTACCCTCCCCACCAAGGAGATATAGTTCAGGGGTAAATATGACTTTTAATTGGAAAGATAACTGCCACCTAACACTTAACTGGATGGAATTTGCCTTTTGAATAAAACGGGGTACTTTAACAAATTTCTAAAAAATGGGGGCACTTTTTTAGTGTAATGTGAAAGATAGGGTTACTTTATAAAAAAGCCCTTTTTTCTTTTGGTAATAGCAATTTATAGCAAAAAATTAACTGCGCTTTACAGTACGGGGAAAAGCCCTTCCCATGGCCATCACATCTTTGGAAAGAAGTTGAACCAAAAACTCACGAGAGTTAGAGACCCACATTAGGCTAAGTCTTATGGTGTGCTAATCTAGCAGTTAGATTGACAATCCACGTCAGCTAGGACAACCACCTAAGTCTTATGGGAGTGCTAATCTAGCAGCTAAATTAGCAGTCCACGTCAGCTGGGACCACCGCCCAGCGATGAACGGTTCAGTGCTTTAAATTTCAGCCGTCAGATCAAAAAATAAAGCGTCCACCGCTGAACCATTCTGCGAAAAGGTGGTTTTCCCAACGCCGAATGATTCAGCGTAACTATCTAGCTGCTAGTTCACATGCAAGCAACTGTTAGGAGAGAGAACTAGTATTAACAAATAGGTAACATTTTTTTTTTAAATTGCAACACATTTCTGCTAATCTAGCCGCTCAATCTAGCCCATAAGACTTAGCAGGCCAAACAATTATTAGGAAGACATTGGAGGCAAAGTTCATTTGGTGAAGTTGAAGGTGTCGGCATGGTTTTTACTTGATTACGTATACTTTAGAAGGATAATTACGTCTCTTTAAAAAAAAAAAGTTTAGACACCACTTATAAATGTATCTAGCACTATTTAACATAGAGTGTCAATTTGTGAGAGTATTCCCCGGATGTGGGTTCTTGGGTTCTTAAAAGAGCCCATCCGTCGCTTACTTACATCTCGGTTTAGGGGGACCGTTGTTTTGGTGCATTTCATTCTTCTTTCTCTAGTCCCACTGTCTCGAAAGCTACACTTCTCTCTTCATTTCATCCCATTGTTCATGAATTAGGGTTGGAGAATTTGGTTTGGAGGATAAAATCGAGGTATGCAAAGTTGGTGATAATTAATTCATTTACCTCTTCAATTTACCCTAATTCTGCTCTGTAAAATTTGACCTAATTTTGTAAAATTCTTGTTGTAGTTCCATGGTTATGGGTTAGGGGTTATATTAAGAATTGAAGGGGGTGAAAGAAGAGATGAACGTGAGTCATCCAACTGTTCACCCAATAGAAGCTCCACCACTTACAACGACTGATGGTGGTGGTGTAGTTAACGAAGTACCAGTTAGAGTAAGAATGAAAGATGTTCAAGGCATGCCGGGTACTTTAGGAGGTCTTTTGTTAAGGATCTGTCAGTTTCTTTTTGCAGTTGCTGCTCTTTCTGTTATGACTTCTACTAAGGATTTCGCTTCTGTAACAGCATTCTGGTACACTCTTCTTTCTTTTGATATGATGATCTTCAGTAACCAATTTATGTATTTGTTGATATATCTTAAACATGCTATTTGATACTAGTTTTGCATAACTTTGTTTTTAGAATTCATTTTGATTTAAAATAAAATTGACTATTCTAAGATGGAATGTTAGACTGGTAGTATTACAAGGAATTTCCTTATTTATGGATTCACACAAAGAGCTCCATTTTATCTAGTGGGAATACATCAAATTAAAATATGTTTACTCAGTCAGAACTCTTCTTTAGGGGATCAACAAATTTATAAATCTTTTTGAGATACAGGTCGTGGATTTGCATATTGATTGTGATGCTCTAGTTAATTGTCACCTGATGAGGATTTCCTTCAGATGCTTGTATGAAGTAGTATTATTACTTTGAGGCTTTGTAATTGGTCTTTTATTTTTCTGCAAGGAGAGAAACTATTTTTTTGTGGTAACTTCTGCTTAATGACACTAGATTTTACTGTGTTGGATGTGTTAGTTACCTTGTTGTGGCGGTTGCGTTGCAAAGCTCATGGAGTCTCTTGCTAGCCATGGTTGATATATATGCCCTTCTAGTGTGTCGTTGTTTGCGGAACTCCCGGGTTGTCGTTTTCTTCACCATTGGAGACGGGGTAAGTCCACAATTTTTTGAAGTTATGATGATGCTTTACAATGTGGTGTTTGGTAATGATCATGTATAACTTGTTATCTAATCCATTAAAGAACCACGGGTTTTACAACTTCAGAACCAGAAATAGGCTTATAGCAGTCCATACTAGGAACTCTGATTTGTTGGTGCTAATTAAACATCCAATTGTAACTAGTAACTGCTGCCACGGTGGGTGTTGATGTAAATTGTGATCTAATCTCAAGCAACAATACAGTGGACTGGAAGAATATGTTGTGAAATTGGAGTTACTTCCTGCTTTGTGGACACTATTATGTGGCTGACTGGATTCACTTTTAGTTGCCACAACTCCACAAGTGGGCTTCTTATGCTGGCTAAGAAAGTTTATTCCATGTTATGCGTTTGTAATTAAACTCAAGGTGTTGATAACTGATTTCTGTTTTCTTTCTTTTGAATGTTTGTTTATTCAATCTAGTTGTTTGGCTTAGTTCTTAATCTTTCTCCTGCGCATAGAAAGCCTTTTGGTCAACTGTCTAAACATATGTTTTGGATTATTTGCGTTTCGTGCAAGTTACACCCATAACAGTGAGGAGATACTAAGAGATCGTCCTCATTTTTTCTTCTGATAAATTGATGTGCGGCTTTTATTTTCTAACTTAGAATTACCTATTTATATGTCTTAATTTATTTATTTTTTGATGCAGATCACATCCACATTGACATTTGCTGCAGCCTGTGCATCTGCAGGCATCACAGTACTCATTGGGAATGATCTTAATGAATGTGGCCAGAACCATTGTGTTAGGTTTGAGACCGCAACGGCAATGGCCTTCTTGAGTTGGTTCACCGTGTCACCATCATTTCTCTTAAACTTCTGGTTCTTGGCAGCTCTTTGAAAGGGAAATACGCAAATTATATTTCTAACTTTTCCTTTTTGTTTGTTGGTTGTTTTCTTCAATTATTATACTACCAAGACTTGGATATTTGATAACCCTTTGTATGTATGTATGTATGTATGTATGTGTGTATGTGTGTGTGTATGTATGTATGTATGTGTGTATGTATGTATGTATCTTATAATTAACATAGTTCTGTGCTCGACATCTTTACGAAGCATTAGATGTACATACTTACTGTGTATCTTATAATTTCTTGAACCTTCTGTTCTCCAATATTAGAATCCTAACACAAAATTGTGGGATCCTATCCTAGCACAGAGCCGACCATTTAATCTTTTTACCCCATTTTGGCATTAGTATCTTGCATATCCATGGCAATTAGAAATAACTACTGTTGTGGTGTAAAAATGCCTTTCAGCTGGTTATTAGTAGTGAAGTAATCTCGGATTCGACAATCTAACATAGATTTTTAGTTGAAGCATAGTCTAACATGGATAAAGCTGTCTTTGGGTTATGCAATTGCAAGCACATAAGTTGCTGGATTTCTTTTTCGTTACTTTGTTCACTGCTGAGATTTAAAAGGCTTGGTCAATTTATTTTTTTAATAATTCTCACTAATTAATTTAGTTTTCTTATATAAAAAATTACTCGAAACACAAAAACTAAATAAGGATCAAATATTCAAATGGAGTAAAGATCATACCCAGAACAGAAGTTCTGTAGGAAAAAATAATCAAGAATCTGTTTTGAAAAAAATAAATTGATTACAGTACTTGAGCTTGAATTTTGGAGTAGATAACAAGGGGTTAGTCAATTGGGATTAGTAGAGACATTGAGAGACTTTTTATGCAAGAGACTTTGGGAGACTCTATGTGGGTTTAGAGATTCTGGGAGACTCTCGGAATGATTTTCAAGGAATATCATAGAGACAACAAAATATATAATATATGAATTTCACCTTACACACGTGAAACAAACAATATATTTAGTCCATGCAATGAATATATGAATTTCATTATTTTACATATGCATAATTCTATGAAAATATATTAGTCCATGCATGACTATTAGAAATTGTAACCATTTTGCCAATAAAATCAAAACGAGATGAACATAAGGGATTTGAATCTCTAGTAAACTTATTGGGTTTTGGAAGACAACATTTTCTTTTTCTTCATTTTTTCAAAGTTTAATTGTAGCTTATTTGGTTATTGTTTTTGATATTTTGAGATTTAATCCTTAAAGAAAAAAGAAAGAAAAAAGTTTCTCAAAATACCACCTACTTAGGAGAGACTTTCTTTTAGCCTTTTATGGTATGCTTTGTAATAAAAGTCTCTACAAGTCTCTGAAAACCATAAGTCATTGATTTCAAATTCCAATCCAATAACAGAGAATTCTGAAGACTTTTAGAAAATCACGATCCAATAACAGAGATTGCTTGAGATTTTAAAAAACTCTCTATTGACTAACAAGAGATTTCAAAAGTCTCTAAAATTCTTTCAATATCTCCACAAATCTCAATTGACTTACCCCTGTAAAACTCGGGAAATAATCCGGGCATGGCATGTTAACATTTAATAAGTATATAATAAAATGTTAGCACTCACGTATGTTCTCATATATGCCAGCAAAAAAATAATCGTTTAGAGCCCAAACCATCTTAAAGTTGTTGAAAAACAAACCCCATAACTTCGTAGTTTCTTTACCGTGCAAAAACAAATGATTATTTGATTCCGCTGCCATCTAACAAATATTGAGATTTTTAAGAGAATCTAAAGTGGGAGTTGCATTATAACATAAGCATCAAGTGTAAACAAAACCTTTTTTTGTAGAATTCTTAGAATCAATATGCAGTAGTGCAATCGGAAATCGCTCTCCTCGACCGATTACCTGCCAAGGAATCGCTACTTGCTATATGACCAATGCAATTCCCGTTTCCAAGTTATTTCTTATTTTTGGCGATTAAGGCGGCTAATTTTTCCGATTTGGACCGATTTTTGAGCAAAACGAGTTGACAATTTTTTTTAGTTGGTCTTGCATGCATCATTAGAAAAGAAAAAATAATTCGCATGAGATTTATCTAATGTAGAAACCTATAAACATGATAAATGGGATCAATATAACAATGTTACACACTTGATTAGGTACAAGTCATGACTCATGAGTAGCAATATATAAGTCTCTAGTAAATAGGTTCCGAGTATTAGGTAGGGATTTGGGGATTTCCGAATCCGAACTCATTGCTCCTCACTTTAAGCTTGCCAATTGAGTAAATCCGAGAAGCGAATTCAACTATTTTATATGCACTTGTATGAGAATAGAAAGCCATACTCCTCCATAGCATTATGGAAGGACTTAACAGTGATATTATTACCTGGAATCCAAGTCAAATAATTTTCATTAACTTCTTAAAAGTTAGGATTATTGACCAGCTGCAGAAGTTCAGCTACTAAAAACAACTTCAGAGATTTTAAGAGTTATAGGAAAGCCAAAATCTCAGGCAGGCATATTTTTAATATAAATCACCATTTCTTTTAAAGTAGCATGCTTGTTTCTTGAAAGCTTGTAAAGAGAAGAAAAAGTTCTTCCAGAGTATGAGCACCTACATGTTTTTCTTTTTCCAGAAAGAATTTTATTGCCAGTGTGCATTTGATTTGTGAATCCCAGACCACAAGCTCTTACCAACATGTTTAAAAAAATTACTAGAAATTAGAGTTGCCGCAAATTTATGTTGTACGATAGTTCTCCATAAAACATTTTTCTCCTTTCCATATCTCCAACACCATTCAACATGTAGAGCCTTGTTGACCAATCCCAACTTTTTGATACCTACTCTACCTTTCTCTTTATTTAGACAAATTTTCTTCCAACTCGCGCAACATTTCTTTTTGCAATTATTAGTTGAACCCCATAATTTTTTTCCCATAATGTGTAACATTTTCTTTTCAACTAATACAGGAATTCGGAAGAGAGATATATAGTAGATAGGGATACTAGATACTACACTTTTTATGAAAAGGAGAGGGTAACTAGTACACCACCAACTTTCTCGTTTGTGAACCTATATGAATAATCCTTGTATAATATATACGTTTGGTTACAAAATTGCATATAAGATTGTTTTAACAAGGTAAACTCAGTACATACCCGAATTATACAAGAACCGAATTCCAACAAGAACAAGTCTTATAATCTATATTTTAAGACACAAATTCAACAAGAACGAGTCTTGTAAGTTATTTGCATTTGAGTTGATACTATCTAGGTTTAATTACGCACACGTGTGATATTTCAATTATAAAGATAAAACAATATAATGCGGAAAAAAAATAACACCAGAATTTTTTGTTAACGAAGAAACTACAATCTTATAGGAAAACCTAGAGACCTAGTCCCGACTGAACACACACTGGTTTAAGTTGTTACATCAATTGCCTACTACCAAATTTCAGACTAGATGTAGTACCTTCTTCAGTCGTATTCGTGCAATTGTAAAACTCTTATCAGAACACTGACTCTATTTAGGAATTGCTCTTGAAAATCTTCTAGTAGAAGTATAATGCTCTATAGAAGGTGCTCCTCAACAATTTGGGTTTACACATTCCATAACCTAATTGATTCCTCCTCACAGGGTCACCTAGAAATAATCTAGAGATATCTTGATCTATCAAATCTAGGGTTTATGAAAAACACCTAGATACAAGTTCCATAACTATCAAGAAGATAGCTTTCCTATGCTTTACGATCCCCAAGTAAAGTCTTCAGAATATCACTCTTGTTCGTGAAGAACATAGATGTGGAAAACAACCTTATGCAACTCACACACAAGTTTCTGAGGGATGGTTTGTGTGGTTACATGAAACCTCTATATATAGTGAATGATCAAGGCCATGTGGAAAACAACCTTATACAACTCACACACAAGTTTCCAAGGGATGATTTGTGTGGTTAAATGAAGCCTCTATTAATTTATAGTGAATGATCAAGGCTAGGTTGCTTGGAAACAAAGCTACCTTGTCTAGGAAAGGAAACACCCGTATTTGCCTAAAATAGGACTTTAGTCACATATTTAAGGTTTCAGTTCGCGAACTGTTGCTAAAAGTTCGTGTACCTATTCACAAAATCAACCTTAGCTACATATCATGAGTATTGATCGCTCATAACTTTTTTGTTATAAATCGAAACTGAGTGATTCTTGGCTCATTAGATTTGTATTTTCACTCATTAGAACATGAGGACCTTTCCAAGGACAAAGGTCATCCCCACTAAAGTCTTGGGCTCAAATATCCTTATGTATATACATAAATGAATATGTACCATCATAGGAATTGTTCCATAGAGTGAGTATTTGTTTTTTATACATAGAGAGGTAAAATAAACAAGAGAATCAGGTTTATTACCAACCTTTAATGAAGTTCTCTGTAGATGTCTTCGTGAGTATTCAATCTTCAGCCTTCAAGGATACTTTTGATTCTATACTCTAGTTCTTAAATCTAATCTAGTTCGAAATTGACTTTGGAATACTAAATCAAGAATGTGTTTGGTATCTAAATTTGACAACCGACTTCACATACCAACGCCAGTGGGTTCAACGAAGCAATGCTCTAACAATCTCCCTTTTTGTCAGTTTTGAGAAAACTATTTTACATATGAACTTTTAAAAATTATGCTAATTCCAATATTATTCTTGATTTCTTAAATCTTCAACACCTTCGATGATGTATGTGTTCACTATGTACTTGTTGAAGATCCATATCATATAAATAACTTATGAGTAGTAGTTATGCCAAAGCCTAGTACTTTTACCTACTTTGGGTTCCACTGTACATAAACTTTAAAGCAATCCTACGGTGATATGTTATCCCCCTTGTTCCTTACTTGTCTCTTTTGCTTTATAGGTAGTAACCTACAACATACAATTCACTCCCTACATAATGCTCTCAGAAGACACATGTTATAGTAAAATACTACTAAATAATACTCCCTTTTTTTTTTTTTTTTTTTTTTTTTTTTTTAACAAAGACAAAAGAAAATGGATCTTAATGAACTACACAAAAGAGTTATCGAGAATAAAGATAATGTACTAACATTTTAAGATTGTTAGAGCATAGCTCAGTTGAACTCACCAAGCGTTGGTATGTCAAGTTTGGTTGTCATATTTTAGTATCAAAACTCATCTAGAGTGGCTTGATTAAATACTAGAGTCAACTTCGTTTAGGTTAGACTAGAAACTCTAGGAATGTTGAGACATACAAGTATTACTCCGAAGACCTGAAGAATGCGAAGAAGTAACAAACTACAACAACGACATCATCCTTCCACTTGAGGTTAGTAATATTGACTTGAACTGTTTCATTCCTATCGTATCTTTCAAGTCGTGCCATATTGAAAACATAACTGCAAAGCCGTTTATACTGTACATATTGTATAATACTCTGGTGATGTGACATGATCATAATAGTATGATCATAGTATTAGGGAATTAGATTACGAAGTATAACGCTTATCTTTTGAACTTCATAGATATGACATCGACATAATCTTGTATATATTGTTATGATTATGTGAATGGGTTATGGTGAAGATTTTATCCTAGGAAACAATGTTTTACATTTGTTTAAAGGAAGTACATTCATGAACTTATTTTCGTGAATCGAAAGGGAAATCATTAGGCTTATTGGTCCGGCTATTCATTGCAAATCTTTGGATGACCAATATGTGTGAGATGGTAGAACCTGGTATAACTAATCACAATGCATGACTTATGATTTGGTATGACTGGTTTTTATTAATTGGTGTAACCGATCCTAAGTAATCACCATGTGTTTGTATGATCGATCCTTGTAATTGGTGTGACCGATCCTAGTAATTGGTGTGGCCGATCATGAGTATGTGTAACCAATCCTTGTAATTGTTGTAACCGGTCCTGGTAACTGATATGACCGATCACAAGTAATACCATGTGTAGATGGAACCGATCCTTATAACTGGTGTAACCCATCCTAGTGACTGGTGTGACCAATCACAAGTGTTTCCATATTTAGGTATAACCGATCCTAGTGATTGGTAGAACCGATTGAACCCATGTATGTGATTCAGTATTTGATCAATCACATAATAGTCTTGGAAAACAGGTGAACCAATTCTATACTTGTTTGCAAGTGTGGTATAACCGATTCCAAGAATGCAAATCCATGTAAATATGAAATAAGGATTTGTAGTGAAAAGATGTCAACATACTTTGAACACGAACAATAAATCTTATCATTTATTGTTCAAAGATATTCCTTAGTACTCAAGGTGATCCTGTGCCGAAATAAATTAAGAATCTTTAATTAAGGTTTTTGGTTTTATATGATTTAATTAACAACAATTAATGCATATCTCAAGAGAATAAAAATTAGTAATGTGCATTTACTAATTGGAGATTTTCTACTGAGAGAGTTCGAAAAATATTGAACAAGCATTTATTGGAATTACGAAAACCGAATTTTGTCATTCTTGTCATATCTTGAGAATATCTTCGGTTTTGGAAATCCCTTGGTGTCCAAACATCCTTGGTCTGTAAATACCTAAGTTTGCATTTCTAGTAAACTATCCTAAGAGCCAGGCAAACTTCATTTCTTGTTGTTTCTGGTGGAGACGTCTATTCGGAGAGGAAAGTATCCTAATTAGGTGAAATCTCTTACGACCGCTCGTTTAAAGACTTCTGTGGGATCAAGAAGCTCTACGAGTACCGTTGGTGGGAAACTAGATAATTACAGTGTTATTAGTTTTCGATTGATTTGATTGACTAACGGTTGTTGAAACTTTGATTGCACCTTGTTTGTTTATTCTTGAGAATCTTATCTTCTGATATAAGACTCACTCAAACTAGATCGAAGTATCGACGAGATCTTTAGAACTGTTGTTAGATCTAAAGACATCTTGTGATAATCCATTGTTAACAGACTCTGTTCTGTGCGTGATTGATCACAAGATATTTAAGTGGTGTTGTGCAGGTTATTGAAGATTAAAGAATATTTGAAGACGAAGAAGATTTCTTATTGGTTTTTGTATCTTGTGAATTCTGTGCACAAACCTTTATCGGTTGGGATCCAACTAGAATCGGATTTATTCGATTGATTAGTTGCGTGAGATCGACATTCTCAATATTTCTCTTTGAGATATATTTTGATTGAGTGCGAATCTATACTTGACTATTTCGGTAGTTAAAGTTAGATAATCTAACCAGACAAAGGAGTTTATTAGATTAAACGGAAGAGCCTTTGTCAACGACTCATTTAAATCTTATAGCAAAGATTGATTAGAGTGGTTACCAAACAAATTCTTCCTTTGTTGTTTGGAATACGATCCAAAAGACTTGCTATTCACATGCGTGACTCTAGAAGTCGAAGACGCATGGATAATGAGGGAACTAAGTAGCTAGGGGTAGTCTGATTAGTCTCAACTATACGAAGTTGGTTTAGATTTTTTATAGTGGCTTAATTCTGATAGTATTCAAAACTGGACTAGGTCCCGGGGTTTTTCTGCATTTGCAGTTTCCTCGTTAACAAAATCTTGTTGTGTCCTTTACTTTGATTTCCGCATTATAATTGTTTATTATAATAAATTAAAATACACATATATGTTAACTCCGCATTACTTGATAGTGATCCTATAGAGTTTGGTTAATACCGAACCTATTATCAAGTAACATACTTCATTGTTGTAGTGTCTCAATCTTGTATCCATAGTCAATCACACAAGTTATCTTGTTGTCGTATTGTCTTGACTCTGTCCATAGACGATCACATTCGGTAGAGGACTTATAGGTTGAAACAAAAAGATTGTGGTGTATTTGGGTACCCTCGTCTTTTCAAAGACGATTCCAGTAAGTTTCGTTACTTAGTATCTTCATCAAGGAGATAAAGGTACAATCATCTTCCATAATTCCATAACACCAATCCCCATAAAAATATAACAATTAAGTAAAAGTTCAAAATTGAATTCTCCTCCATTTTTTGTCATTCTCAAAGAGACCAGCAAAAGAGACCTTTCGCTGGTAGCGATGGATTTTTATATTGGATTTTAGCAATCCCACTAAGAGATATGAGCTAAGAATCAATCACTATCAAGTTTTTCGACCATCTATTCTAAGATACAAACATGTAAAAACAAGATTTGATTTACTCTTAGATGAAATTAACCTTTTACACGAGGAATTATGTGAAAAATGACCACTATATGTGTGTGAAAATATTTCCTTGACAAATAAGAAGATGCACACATATATATGTAATTCATTAAGGACCATGCACCATGAGTTCACATATGAACCAAGAGGGTTATGAACGAGCAAACAATAATGGTGTTCAATAACACTCAAGATTTAAACAATAGTGTGCACAAAGTTGGCTTAGAAGTGTCTTTAGATTTGTAGCAAAAGCGAACATAGTTATAAAAATAGTTCGTAAAATTTTGCCATTCGGAATTGGGTAGGATTGAAAACGGGTTTGCAAACCTTTGAAAGTTCGCAAAGTCGGGCCATAAGGGTTCGCAAACCTTGGCATTTCGCAAAGTCAGGTCATAGGGGTTTGCAAACCTACCCCCATTCCTGAACTCAGAGGTAAAGGGTTCGCAAACCTATACAGTTCGCATAATTCAGGCTAACTAGGTAATACATACAAGTATGCGTACCTTTTCCCAGCAGTTTTATATCACTCATTATTCTATTTTAAACATTCCCAATAGCCATAGACAGTATGCGTTGTTGCTTAGATAATTTCCAAATGATCAACTTGATACAAAAATAGCTTGTGAACAATCAATTGTTCTAACTAAGTTTGCTAAGGATATACGAACATCCACTACTTGAATCACATTTCGAGAGTTCAACCAAGACAAACTTGAACTTAAAATTTCTTCATTGCTGTATTTACCAAAAACCAAAAGTCATCGACTTTGTTTGTTTCTTCTAACATGTATATTTAAGCACTTAAACACAAATAAAATTAGGTAAACATGAATCATACTCAAGATATATGGATCATCAGCGACACTAGTTTTTCTATCATAAGTACTTCACCTTTGATACATTATATTTTAACTAATGGTAAATGATGTACTCATAATATGTATGATTATCATGTCTTGAAAAGACTATCCATAAATCGTAACCTAAGTTTAAATATCAAATTTTTTATTAGATAGAATATTTACGTGCATATCCTTATTATCTTGTTATCTCTTTCTTAGGAGTCAGATAGGAAGGGAGAACTCTACATAAGAGGATAAAACGTGTTGATACACATTGCATCATTATATTTTGGACTCACTATTAGCGATGTGGTAACACCTTGAGTCGGTTAAAAATATATTGACTCCTGTCAATTTGTAGGTGCATATAAGACGATAGCCACTTCGGAGTTCAGAACGAGTATGATGCTTCCATTATCTCATACCTCGATTCTCGAATAAATCCGCTCCTAGACATATCACATGCTAGTGTAGAGCAATTCATAGATTAATTCTAGCGTGTCATTCATCAACTGAATTCCTAGAAAATAATCTATTTATCTCATTACTCCGTTCCATGGCTGATCCTCAGCTGGATTCCATGGATTAGTAATAGATACTCAATTTATCTCATCACTCTGCTCCATGGATGATCCTCAGATGGATTCCATGGATTAGTAATAGATACTTAATTTATTTTATTACTCCGTTTCATGGCTGATTCTCAGCCGAATTCCATGAATTAGTAATAAATAATCACTGATCGAGCATTTGGGCCACCACCGAGTAAGCCTCGAGAAAATGGTGCGAGTATACTTAACAATAATGCACGAACAAGCACCCGAACGCATGAACGATCACTCAAAAATATGGACAAATGAGGAAACCTATGCAAAATAGGGAAGAAAAATAATATTAATAAAATAATAAAGAGGAGGGGGACCAGGCCCACCGGACGACCGGTCATGCCGCCTTGGCCGGTCCCATGCCTCTTCCTTTTATTTTACCTTATTTTATTATTTTTCCTAAATCTCATGAAAACTCATTCATTTGAGCAAACTCCCTCGTTTGAGCAAAACTCTCAGTTTCTCCATATTTCCTTCACACGATGAAAAATAATTAAAAATAAGGAAAGGTGTCACGAGACCGGGTTTACTAGCCGACCGGCCATTCCCTAGCCGTGGCTGGTCCCACACCTTAAGATTCCTTATTTTCTTCTTCTTATTATTTCCTTCATCTCATGAAACTCATTCATTTGAGCAAAAAACCTGGTTTTTGATATTTTTTCGAATATTGCTCAAACCATCAGAAGGCCAAAACGTCAAATGGTCACATGACCGACTAGGCTCCTCACGGAAAATATTAAAATATTATTATTTTAATATTTTCAAAATATTGATCGCACGAGCAAAGTTTTACTTGCTCATTCGAGCAAAATCGAGAGTTTCAGTCAAGATCAAACTCTTCTGAAAATCCAAAATATTGCTCGAACGCACGTCAGAAAATATCAAAATTCTCATAATGGAGACACAGACAATATGGTGACATGGGCATGCCACCTTGACCGACCAAGGTAAGCCCTTAGGCTTGCAAGGAGCCGGTCCCACACACTTTCACAATTTTGACCTAATTAATCTTCTACAGTTCATATTGGGTTCAAACCCTTTCCAACCAATTTGGAACTTGTTCAATTGACCACCAGCTGGTCCCACGACCACCGAGGGACGGTTTCATAACCCTTGGTTGGTCCCTCATCACTCCTTAATTAGGTTTTATTTCCTAATTCTCAGACGAGCACTATCCTAATAAATGATTAAACCAACATTTAATCATCTTTTCACCAACTGGTCTACAAAGGACTTTGGTGCATGCTCACTCGAGCACCTGGATGCTACATGGTTGACCATCATCCCATGTAGCCGGCCCCTCTCTCAGTCAGTGATTGATTTTCAGTAAATCATCAATTGATCAATAATCGATCAAAATTAGGGTTTTGAATTGGTCGCTCTGCAAATCATAATTCTGAGCAACTTAAAGCACTAATAATTTTATGTTGATCCAGCAATCAACATCTTGATTAATTATATAATATTCGGCCCAGCTGCCAATATTTTAAATTAATATTTTATTTGGTCATGCTATCAATAATTGTTCGAACGAGCAAATATTTGCTTAGACTATCAATATTGATTCAAATGAGCAATATCCAATAATCCATCAAATGAGCAGTATTTTCTCACACAGACCAGTAATATTATAATATTTGATAATTCATCAATCAAGCAATATTCACTCAAGCGAGCAATATTTGCTCGTGCTATAAACTTTACATATGTCCCAGCAGACATGTTCAATCCATGAATCATAGAGCATTCATCAATTATGCTCGACTCTACAATACTTAGACACATCGTCTAATCAAGTCAACAAATGACTAATTAAATATGCGTCTGCCTTGCAGACTCCACAATCATGAGACATCAATCATGTCACATGGGGGGATATTAATTAGGGTTTTGGTATGGCGGCTTACGCCACGTGTGTCCATCCACGATGAGAAATATGAGTAAGTCGTGCAAGCAGTTGAGGGAGTTAGCAAAGTAGTGGGTGGACAATCAACCAAGTCTCCGCACGACATGGAACTGGTTTAACCATGATTTCCCACTTTCCCACTCTTTCAATCGAGCAACCATCACACTTAATGGGATCAATGTGTCTACTATTCTTGCAATATAAATAAGTTTCTAAATCCACGATTGAACAACCAAGAATCATCGTCTACAAAAGAATTCTCATCTGAGCAATCACTATCAATAATTCAATCAATCAACCAGAACTTATTCGAACCCAGCAGTTCATTTGCAGAAACCTACAATACATTCACAATCCTTGATCACCATTGATCCCACACACTTCTCAGCTTCCCTCCCACAGATCGACCCTCTTCCCTCTTTGTGACAGAAATGACTCTGGAACGGCCATTGTCTTGATTTAGGCCGGTGTCCTACAGATTGATCTCTCGAACTAAAAGCACTCCCGTGCAGTGCATCTGTTTGAGGTTAAGTAGTTTGCTCGGTCGAGGAGTCCCGTCTACACGGTCGTCTCTTCACTTTCCTAAAAAACCATCAAATCGTTTTTCCCTATCAACAGGTATGATCGATATTTGTAATTGGTGTGACCTATCCTAGTAATTGGTGTGACCGATCATAGAGTATTGTGAAATCGATCCTTGTAATTGTTAAGCGGTCCTGGTAATTGGTGTAACTGATCCTGGTAACTGCTGTGACCGATCACAAGCAATACCATGGGAATATGGTAACCGGTCCTGGTAACTTGTGTGACCGATCACAAGTATTTCCATATTGAGGTATAACCGATCCTAGTGATTGGTGATAGACGCATTATTGTGTCTAATGTGTCTCAATTGTATATATTTTTAGTGTTCGATTTTGTATTTATTTTGTTATTTTATGTCTTTGTAGGTATTTTTAGAGAAATAAACTCTTGCGGCGAAATTGGCTCGAAAAGTGGTGTTTTACACCCCATTATAGAGTACTAAAGGCACCCCAGAAATGCACCGGAAGCACCACAAAAATGTGTCGGAGGAACCCCGGAAAAATTACTATCTACGCCCAAAAATTACTATTTGCACCCCATAAGACAAGTGCTAAAGGGACACCCGTGCAGGATTAGGGGGAGGACCTGTTCTTCTCAAATTCAAAAAAATATTTTTGGCGGGAAAATGTTCCCTTTCACTGACAGAATTTCAATCGGATGTTTGGACGTGATTTAGTGAGATTCAATCC
>JAJJMB010001336.1:3045390-3082098 GCA_023531105.1 Papaver atlanticum
GGGTCATGCTTAGCTTAGGTGATTTGATGTCCCATGCTTAACATTTACAATCAATGTTTTGAGAATCTACCTTGGCAAAAATAGAGTCCATGTTTATATTTCTTGAGCTAAAATTGTTGAGAATAAATAAGTGAACATTATATTATAAAGATTGGCTAAATCCTTAGTCCCAGTACCTCTCGCCCATTGTTAAATATCTTTGTATATATTTATTTAGTATTTTTAAAAACTTTAATCTCTACAAATCCGAGTGAATGACAACCTCGTTTCTTACCACTATCTTAAATTACATCAATTGGTAGAACCGATTGAACCCATGTATGTGATTTGATATTTGATCAATCACATAGTTATCTTGGAATACAGGTAAACCAATTTTAAACTTGTTTGGAAATATGGTATAATCGATTCCAAGAATGTAAATCCATGTAAATATGAATAAGGATTTACAGTGAAAAGATGTCAACATACTTTAAACACGTACAATAACTCTTATCATTTATTGTTCACATATATTCCTTAATACTCAAGGAGATCTTGTGCCGAGATAAATTAACAATCTTTTAATTAAGGTTTTTGGTTTTATATGCTTTAATTACCAACAATAAAATGCGTATCTCTAGAGAATAAAAATTAGTAATATGCATTTACTAATTGGAGATTTTCTATTAAGAGATTTCGGAAATTTTGGACAAGCATTTATTGGAATTAGAAAAACCAAATTTTGCTATTTGTTGCATATCTTGAGAATATTTTCGGTTTTGGAAATTCCTTGGTGTCAAAACATCCTTGGTCTATAAATATCTAAGTTTGCATTTCTAGCAAACCATCCTAAGAGCCAGGCAAACTTCAATTCTTGTTGTTTCTGGTCGAGCCGTCTAATCGGAGAGGATAGTATCCTAATTAGGTGAAATCTCTTACGATCGCTCGTTTAAAGACTTCTGTGGGATATAGAAGCTTTAGGAGTACCGCTGGTGGGAAACTAGATAATTGTAGTGCTATTAGTTTTCGATTGATTTGATTGACTAACGGTTGTTTAAACTTTGATTACACCTAGTTTGTTTATTCTTGAGAATCTTTTCTTCTGATATAAGATTCACTCAAACTAGATCGAAGTATCGACGGGATCTTTAGAACTGTTTGTAGATCTAAAGACATCTTGTGATAATCCATTGTTAACAGACTCTGTTATGTGTGTTATTGATCATAAGAGATTCAAGTAGTGTTGTGAAGGTTATTATTGAAGATTAAATAAGATTTGAAGACGAAGAAGATTTCTTATTAGTTCTCATATCATTGTGTCTGCACAAACCTTGATCGGCTAGGATCCAACTAGAATCAGATTTATTCAATTGATTAGTTGCGTGAGATCGGCATCACTTTATAGCTTCTCGTTGAGATCTATATTGATTGATTGCGATTCTACACTTAACTGCTTTTTTAGTTATTGGATAGATTGATCTAACCAGGCAAAGGAGTTTATTAGATTAAATGGAAGAGCCTTTGCGTATGACTTAATATATCTTTATCTTGAAAGAATCAATAGAGTTGTTACCAAACCGATTTGTTGTTCCTTTACTGTTTGGAATACAATCCAAAGGAATTGTACCAGTGCTTGACCTTCGAAGTCGGAAGTGCAGGGATACTGAGGAAACTAAGTGAACTAGGGGTAGTTGCTTGGTCTCAACTATACGAAGTTGGTGTATATTTTGTATAACGGCTTAATTATGAGAGTATTCAATTCTAGACTAGGTCCCGAGTTTTTTCTGCACTTGCAGTTTTCCTCGTTAACAAAATCTTGCTGTGTGATTTACTTTTGTTTTCCGCAATTATATTTGTTTATATAATTTAAAGTAAATTATACAAACGTTAACTCCGATATACTTGATAGTGATCCTATAGAGTTTGGTTAAGTCCAAACCTATTATCAAGTATCACACTTTGGTAGTCATATTGTCTCAATCTCGTATCCATAGACAATCACACAAAGTGTGAATACCGATTAGTTGTATTGTCTCGACTCTGTCCATAGACGATCACTTTCGGTAAGATGACTTATAGGTTGAAAACAAAAAGATTGTGGTGTATTTGGGTACCCTCGTCTTTTCAATTGGTGTCAGAGCAGGCAAACACGAAAATATCTAAAAATCGGTGTCTGGTGCGATCCAACCTTTAAGAAATGAACTCGAGTTCACATGAATCGTTTTTAGTTAATGTACCACCAAGATTTGACGGAACAAACTATCTATGGTGGAAATCTGCTATGATATCTTTTCTTCAATCACGATACTTTAATACTTGGCTATTAGTCGTTGATGGTTATAATCGCCCGAAAATAGAAGGTTCAGAAACTGAGTTTAAACGCTTAGTGGATTATTCAGGCGAAGAAAAGGCTTTTGCAAAGCAGAATTCAGATGGTTTGAATACTATTATACATGCTGTACGTCGTGATCTACAACATCATGTATCCACATGCCAAAATTTACAAGAAGCTTGGAATAATCTTCATATTGTATTCGAAGAAAACACATTAGAAAAGGAAGCTAGACTTTAAACTCTCACATCTGATTGGGAAAACCTTCGAATGGATGACAATGATACTTTTGAAGAGTTTCATATTAAACTCTCTGAGATAGTTAATACTTCTTTCTCTCTTGGAAAGACTATTTCTGAAAAGGATATAGTGTGCAAAATTCTTAGGTCATTGCCATATAGATATGAATCTAAGAAGCATACAATCATAGAGGCAAATGATATTTCAACTCTCTCACGAAGCACACTTGTTGGGAAGTTAAAAATCGTCGATCATGAATCACAATCTATTCAAGCTAAAGGAATCGCTTTCAAAGCTGAAAAACTTCCAAAAGCTCATGTGGAAAAAAAATAGATTGTTGGATGATTCCGACGAATTGATTGCAAAAGATTTTGATGATGATGTAGAACAAACATTATCATTGATTACAAGGCAGTTTCGAGATCTCTTAAAGGAAATACATAAGAGATTTGTAAAATATGTCCATCGATCTTCTCGGCCCCATGATCGAGTTCCAATCAAGGACAAAAAGGATCAAGAAGAAGATGATGAATATCAGCCACAGTGCTTTAAGTGTAAAGGTTTGGTCACATGGCTAAAGACTATCCTAATATTAGGAAATACATTTGAAGCAAGGCATTAGCTGTAACTCTAGACGAGACCTCTGATTCATATAATTCTGAAGAAGAGGAAACAACTAATATTGCACTAGTTGTTAATTTGATTCCCTCTTGCACCATTAGTGATTTAACCATCTTAAAATTGGACATGTCTTCCGATGTGGAAAAGTCATCTAATGGTATAGGGAAAAATAAGAAAAAGTGTGAAACTGTCTCAAGAACAAGAATTGCTAAGAAGTGCATATGCAATTCCAACCAATCTCAGGAAACTTCGTTAATTCGAGGTAACAAGAGAAGATATTTGAATCATACGTTACTAGATCAAGAATACCATGTCTGTTCTAAATCCCATGATGAGAGAAAATCTCATACTAATACCACCTAATCGGTATTAGAATTGCATCCTCACCTTGTATGCCAATTATATGTGTGAGGAAGCAAAAATTAAGGCACTCATGTGTAGATTATGGGAATAAAATCTAGTAATTAAAAATATATTTTAAGATATTCGTATTTATAGGAATATTAGATTTTCGGAAGTATGAAAAATATAAAAGGATCTCTCTCATTCTCTGGCCATTCCTTGTCCAATCTATGAATCAGGATCCGATGTCTTCTCTTGCAAAGGTGCTTGATCTAAAATATCTCTGTAAGAATAAGTCTGCACCATCTCTTGATGCTAAGAAACCTAAGAGAAAAATCAAAAAGAAAGATTAGCTTAGCAAGAAGGAAAGAGAGAATATGCTGAAGAAAGATCAGTGTATTGACATATTGACACAATTTTGTGTTCAATCAAAGACAAAATTACATGTACTTGCAGAGTCCTTCACGAAAACATCACAACTGCAAGAAATTCTGGTCAAGCAACAAGGTTATCTTCTTGAAGAAATTCACAAGCTGAAGACTAAAAGTAATAATCTGCCTTCCTCTAGTACTGATATAAAGGATTAAGTTGCTCATAAGAATAAGATTAAATTATTCTTTACAGAAAATAGACATCAATGTTTTGATTTACTTCAATTATTGTATAAGGTCTATTTCGAATAAAACTATCATTATTTATTGAATAAAATTATTTCTTTATAATTTTTATTGTGATAGTTACCGATTACATAGCCTGTGAATGAATGTTTATATTTTTGCTATGTGTATTCGGTTTATGGGATGTTTGATTTCGGTTTCATTAAACTTAATATTCGATCTCATATGATGCGACCCTTATGGTTTGTGTGGTTTTTTGATTTAGCGGGATTAAGTTCTAGACCATGTTTGTAGGCATTATCAAAGGATCATAAGGTGTTCTGATTGAAACTTATATGTTAAAAGTCACAATATATTGAATTAATTTATGTTTACATGAGTTGTGTTTAGCATAACATATGTGTTTCGGGTTTTCAACTTTTGCTATTGGCACGCATTAGTTAAAACCGTTTCAACCTTTCTCTGGTAAAGGTTGCCTTTGTTGTTGTTCTTTTGTTCTTGCGAGAGGATGACAACACACTGGGGGAGAGTTCTTATTTGAACTTGCGCTTGATGATATATCTTTCTGGGGAGAAGAGGCTGTGGAATTTGAGGTAACGAATTTGTTAGTTAATCATTTTTCTGTTTAAGAAAATCCTGTTTTTATTGCATAAATTTTGCTTTTGCTTAACAAAATTTCGGTACAATTGATATGTTCCATTATTGTGTATGGATGTGTGTGTGTGTGTGTGATTCAATTGTTTCCGGTTAAGAAAAACTGTGTCAATTTATTTGACTTATTGTTTGGTATCTTATTTATTGTAGGGTATCAAGTGTTTTTGCTTAACGAAATTTGGTGCAATTGCGGTGCTATAATGTATATGTTTGTTTCAATTGCTTCCGCTTAAGAAATTAATTGTTCAAGTCAATTTATTTTTGTTTGTATGTATTGTTAATGGCTTAACGAAATACGGGATCATTTATTTAATCCAAACCGATTCTGGATAAGAGAAACTAAGTTAATTTTTATCTTAGTTAGACTTATCAAATTGGAGGATTCGGTTATTCAAGTATAATCAAATATCTTGACAAGAACAAAAACTAGTTAACTAACCTAGTGTTTGTGTTGTCTAAAGAGAAAGGTTTAAGTTATTGTCTGAATAATTAGAACCTGATGAGAGAAATAAAGTTAATTCTAAGAGGGAGATTGTTAGAGCATAGCTAGGTTGAACTTACCAAGCGTTAGTATGTCAAGTTTGGTTGTCATATTTTAGTGTGTCAAAACTCATCTAAAGTCGCTTGATTATATACTTGAGTCAACTTCATTTAGGTTAGACTAGGAAGTCTAGGAATGTTGAGACATACAAGTATTACTTCGAAGACCTTAAGAATGTGAAGAAGTAGCGAACTACAACGACAACATCATCCTTCCTCTTGAGGTTAGTAATATTGACTTGAATTGTTTCATTCTTAACGTATCTTTTAAGTCGTGCTATATTGAAAACATAACTGCGAAGCTGTACATATTATATAATACTCTAGTGATGTGACATGGTCATATTTATATGATCATAGTATTAGGGAATTAGACTACGAAGTATAACGCTTATCTTTTGAACTTCGTAGATATGACATCGACATAATCTTGTATATACGGTTATGATTATGTGAATGGGTTATGGTGAAGATTTCATCCTAGGAAACAATGTTTTACATTCATTTAAAGGAAGTACATTCATGAACTTGTTTTATGAATCGAAAGGGAAATCATTAAGCTTATTGGTACGGATATTCATTGCAAATGTTTGGATTACCAATATGTGTGAGATGGTAGAACCGATCGTAACCATGTTATGTATCTTGGTATAACTAATCATAATGCCTTACTTATGATTTGGTATGACTAGTTTATATTAATTGGTATAACCGATCCTAAGTAATCACCATGAGATGGTATGATCGATATTTGTAATTGGTGTTAGAAAGACAAGGGTACCCAAATACACAACAATCTTTTATTTATCCACCTATAAGTCCTCTTACCGAAAGTGATCGTCTATGGACAAAGTTGAGACAATGCAACAAATAGGTATTCACACTTTGTGTGATTGTCTATGGATACGAGATCGAGACAATACGACAACCAAACTGTGATACTTGATAATAGGTTCGGACTTAACCAAACTCTATAGGATCACTATCAAGTATATACAGAGTTAACATTTGTGTATTTTACTTTTAATTAAAATAAAAATTATAATTGCGGAATTAGAAAAGTAAAAGACACAGCAAGATTTTGTTAACGAGGAAAAATGCAAATGCTGAAAAACCTCGGGACCTAGTCCAGAATTGAATACTCTCAGAATTAAGCCGCTAGATAAAATCTATACCAACTTCTTATAGTTGAGACCAAGCAACTACCCCTAGTTCACTTAGTTTCCTCAGTATCCCTGCGCTTCCGACTTCAATGAATGCACGCACTGGAACAATTCCTTTGGATCGTATTCCAAACAGTAAAGGAACAACAAATCTGTTTGGTAACAACTCTTTTGATTCTTTTAAGATAAAGATCTCTTAAGTCATACGCAAAGGCTCTTCCGTTTAATCTAATAAACTCCTTTACCTGGTTAGATCAATCCAATCTTTATTACCTAAGTTATAAGATTCGGATTTGCAACAATCAAAATAGATCTCAAAGAGAACTATTAGTTGATGCCGATCTCACACAACTAATCAATCGAATAAATCCGATTCTAGTTGGATCCCAACCGATCAAGGCTTGTGCATACAAAGATATGAGAACTAAAATCTTCTTCGTCTCCAAATCTTCTTAGAACTTCAATAAACACCTGCACAACACCACTTGAATCTCTTGTGATCAATCACACACAGAACAGAGTCTGTTAACAATGGATTATCACAAGATGTCTTTATATATACAAATAGTTCTAAAGATCCCGTCGATATTTCGATCTAGTTTGAGTGAATCTTATATCAGAAGAGAAGATTCTCAAGAATAAACAAATTAGGTGCAATTAAAGTGTTAACAACCGTTAGTCAATCAAATCAACCGAAAACTTATAATTATGCAATTATCTAGTTTCCAACCAACGGTACTCATAGAGCTTCTTGATCCCACGGAAGACTTTAAATGAGCGGTCGTAAGAGATTTCACCTAATTATGATACTTTCCTCTCCGAATAGACGGCTCCACCAGAAACAACAAGAATGAAGTTTTCCTGGCTCTTACGATAGTTTGCTAGAAATCCAAACTTAGGTATTTATAGACCAAGGATGTTTGGACACCAAGGAATTTCCAAAACCAAAAATATTCTCAAGTTATGCAATGAATAGCAAAATTCGGTTTTCCTAATTCCAATAAATGCTTGTGCAAAATTTACGAAATTATCAATAGAAAATCTCCAATTAGTAAATGCACATTACTAATTTTTATTCTCTAGTCTACTTATAGCTAAGTCTCGGATTAGGATAGAAAGTGGAGTTGAGCATTAGACTTCACGTCGTTCATCGATTGAAGACGAAAAACTACTAAGGGGAGCTTGTGGAACTTCATCAACAAAAGGTATGTGGATACTTGAACTCATCTATCACTCAAAAGTCTATCTACCCCATCTCCTATTTGATACAAAAGTCGTATAGCTATATAGACTTCGATTATACACATTTGGTATTTCGAGCTGAGTTTAACTCGCTTACATATTTCTCGAAATATATGTTGATAAGCTTTCGCTTTAACCAAGTTAATCTTATATTCTTGACGGAAGTCAAAAGATGATCATGTGAAAGTCATCTGGTAACATCTTCATGATTTGTGTGAGACAATCATTTGATGTATACTCGGAATGTTTCGTATTGATCTATCGATCACTTGAAAATTGCTTTGAAGCTAATAGTTTGTGTGAGACAGCTATTTTCGTCTTCCAAGAATATTTCAATGATTGAAATGGGAGTTTAGAACAATTAACCATGATTGGATATAACACAGTATGCGTACTTGTATGCTAACTGTTGCAAGTTATTCCAAGTCCGGGAACCATGGTATGTATACCCGTATGCGTACTAGTTGGTTTAATGAAAGTCCAGGAACTTAGTTTGCATACCCGTACGCGTACTGGCGTAAGTTCATGTCCGTAAATTCAACTGAGTTTGAAAGGTATGCGTACCCGTTCGCATTCTTGCGAACCCAAACTAAGTCCGGCCACTTAGGTATGCGTACCCGTTTGCATACTAGAGTAGGTTATATTCTAAAATCGGTTTGTTCATGAACTAATAAATTTATATAATAAGGAATGCAATCTTTTGCAAACCGTGGCTATAATGTTCATGAATTGATTTGAGCAAATCAAAATCGATTTTGTTTCAATTGTGTCTTGTATACTTTTATGAGAATATAAACAATTGAACAACTCTAGAACTAGTTTCATTTGAGTCATTTGAACTAGTTGTGTTAAGATTAACAAGGTTCATATGAAAGTGTTCATATGGCTAACTTCGGTTAACTATTGTTGAGCCAACAAGGTATACACGTTTAGGTACAGTTACCCATATTTAAATGAAGTCACTTTTTATTTGTGTGTAACAAGCTAAGTTCGATCTAACGGTTGAAAGATATTAGCTTGAGTCTAATCAGGTTTTCATCTAACGGTGAATATTGAATGCTTTGTTACCAAGGTAACATTGATTGCAAACCCTGATTTGAAGACTATATAAGGGAGAACTCAAGCAACTGGGAAACCTAATCCCCACACCTCCTGTGTGATACTAGTTGCGACTAGAGTCGATTCTCCTTTAACCTTGGGTTTATTCAAAAACCGTGTAGGTTAACGACTTAAAGACTTCATTGGGTTTATGAAGCCAGATCCAACTATTTTCTCTATAGTTGCGTATTCTGATCTTACTTTTTCTATCATATTGAGTACTATCTTCTCTAAGATTAATTCGAGAATTATCTCCGATAGGTAAGATATAAAAAGTAATCACAAAGCTCTTCGTCTCATTCTTCGTGATTCCACAATAACTTGTTCTACTACCATATAGTTAAGTTATTGTGAGGTGATTTATATTACTAGGCTGTTCTTCGGGAATATAAGATCGGTGTATCAATTGGTTCCTGTTCACCTTGATTTATCAAAAGACGGAACAAAACTCATAGGTATTTCTGTGGGAGACAGATTTATCTATTCAATAGACTTTTCTGTGTGAGACAGATTGGTTTATCAAGTTTTCGACTTTGGGTCGTTCCAACTCTTAGTTCTAGGTGAGATCAGCTAAGGGAATCAAGTGCGTAGAGTCCTGTTGCGATTCAAAGGCGTAAGGAACGCGACTGTACCTTAATCATTGTGAGATTGGTTTGGGCTCAACTACATTCCAGTCTGAAGTTAACTTGGAGTAGGCTAGTGTCTATAGCGACTTAATACAGTGTGGTGTTCAACTTTGGACTAAGTCCCGGGGTTTTTCTGCATTTTCGGTTTCCTCGTTAACAAAATTTCTTGTGTCTGTTTTATTTCTTTTCCGCATTATATTTGTTTATATAATTGAAATATCACAGGTTGTGCGTAGTTCAATCAATTAGATAATCCAACCTTTGGTTGTTGATATAAATTTATTGAAACTTGAACATTGGTCTTTGGTACCGTTCAAGTTGTTTTTCATAATAATCAGGCTCACGGATTCTATCTGTTTGATTTCCTGATTACATTGAGAAAAAGAGATACAACTCTTGGATATATTTCCATTGATTGAGTCTGACTGTCTAGTTGATTCTCTTGGAATTATATCATAGTTTTTCCATACAGATTGCCTAAACAAAATATTAGGCGAGGTCCCTCTTTTTCAATTGGTATCAGAGTAGGAAAACACGTTTAAGACCTCATAAGTCTGTGTTTGTAGCGATCTGACTCTATTGACAGAAGTGCTATCGGTGTAAACGTACCACCAGTCTTCGATGGCTCAAATTACTTATGGTGGAAAATTGCTATGCGTTCCTATCTTCAAGCGTGTGTGTAGATGGGGAGAAACGGTTCGCTGTTTTTTTAGGGAATAAAGAGACGACCGTGCGGACGGAGGCTCCTCAACCGAGCAAACTTCCTATCCTCAGATAGATGCACTGCACGGGAGTGATTTGAGTTCGATAGATCAATCTATAGGACTCCGTCCTAAACCAAGACAATTGCCGTTCCAGAGTCAATTCGGTCACAAAGAGGGAGGATGGTTGATCTGTAGGAGGGAAGCTGAGAAGTGTGCGAGATCAATGGTGATCAAACATTATGAATGTGTTTAAGGTTTCTGCAAGTTTTCTGTGAACTGTTGAGTTCGAATAAGCTCTGGTTGATTGATTGAATTCTTGAGAGTGATTGCTCGAATTCTTCTTAGACGAACGTTGTCTTGTTTTTCAATCGTAAATTCAGAGACTTATTTATATTGCTAAAATTGTAAACACATTGATTTCCAGTAAGTGTGACGGTTGCTCGAGTGAAAGAGTGGTAAATCGTGATTTAACCAGTTTCAGGTCGTGCGGAGACTTGATTGATTGTCCACCCACTACTTTGCTAACTCCCTCAACTTCTTGCACGACTACTCACATTTCTCATCGTGGATGAACACACGTGCCGTAGGCCTCCAAACCAAAACCCTAATTAATATCCTCCATGTGACTTGATTGATGTCTCGTGAACGTGGAATCTGCGAAGCAGACGTGTTATTTGATTAGTCATTCGTTGACTTGATTAGACGATGAGTATAAGTATTGTTCAGTGGAGCATGATTGTCGAATTCTCTAGGATTCATGGATCGAACGTCTGCTAGGACATATAATTCTCGATGTTGATAATTTAATCAACGTGATGAATATTATACTCTGAGCAATTATTGCTCGTGTGATGAGTTGTTGAATATTGATAGTTGAATCAATATTCGAGCATCTGAGCAAGTATTGCTCATTCGATAAATTACTGGATAATTATAGTTGAATCAATATTCGAGCAATTGAGCATGTATTGCTCATTCGATGGATTACTGAATATTGATAGGTTAATCAATATTCGAGCAATTGAGCAAGTATTGCTCATTTGATGGATTACTGAATATTGATAGTTGAATCATTATTCGAGCAATTGAGCAAGTATTGCTCATTCGATAAATTATTGGTAACGTGACCCAATAAAATATTAATTAAAATATTGGTAGCTGGACCGAATATTGTACAATTAATCCAGATGTTGATTATTGGATCAACATAAAAAAATTAGTGTTTGAACTTGCTCGGAATTATGATTTGCAGAGCATTTATTCGAAACCCTAATTTTGATCAATTGTTCGTCAATTGATGATTTACTGAAAATAGGTCACTGGGTGAAGGAGGGACCGGATACATGGATGATGGATGACCATGTAGCGCCCAAGTGCTCGAGTGATCATGCACCAAATTGTTGACCAGTTGTTGAAAGAATGATCAAACGCTGATTTAATCATTTATTAAATAGTGCGCGTTAGGTTTAGGTAATAAAACCTAGCTATGGAGAGATGAGGGACTGGTCCTTGGTGGTCGTGGGACCATATGACGGTCGATTGAACAAATCTCAAGTCGGTTGGAGAGAGTTTGAACCCAATACGAACAATTTACAGCAAATTAGGTCAAAATTATGAAGATGTATGGGACCGGCTCATTACAAGCCTTAGGGCCGGCCTTGGTCTGTCAAGGTAGCGTGCCCGTGTCACCATGATGTCCGTGTCTCAGTCCTGAGAGTTTTGGAATTTTCTGGTGCGCGTTCGAGCAATATTTCGGATTTTCAGAAGAGTTTGATCTTGACTGAAACTCTAAATTTTTCTCAAATGATCGAGCGAAACTTTTCTCGTGCGACCAATATTTTGAAAATATTAAAATAATAATATTTTAATGCTTGACATGAGTGGCCTAGTCGATGTGACCGTTTGACTTTTTGCTTTTTCCTGGTTTGAGCAATATTTGAGAAAATAATTAAAAACTAGGGTTTTTACTCAAACGATTGAGTTTCATGAGATGATGGAAATAATAATATGAGAAAATAAGGGATTGTGAGGTGTGGGACCGGACACGGCTAGGGCATGGCCGGTCGGCTAGGTGGCTCGGTCCCGTGACAAAAGTATGGAGAAACTAAGAGTTTCGCTCAAACGAGGGAGTTTGCTCAAGTGAGGGAGTCTCCATTAGATGAGGGAAAAATAAACTAAACTAAAATAAAATAAAATAACGGGAGAGGGGGACCGGCCCCGGCGGCACAGTCGGCCGGCCGGTGGGCATGGTCCCACGCCTCTCGTTTATTTTATTTAATTTTATTTTCCTCTATAAGTTGCCCGTTCGTCCATATTTTCTCAGGGCTTACTCGGTGATGGCCCAAACGCCCGTTTTTCGAATAATTATTACTAATTCATGAAATTCGGTTGAGAATGATTCAGGAAACGGAGTAATAAAATAAGTTGAGTATCTATTATTAATCCATGAATCCAGCCGGGTAATTTAGGGAACGGAGTAATGAGATAAAATGGTTATCTGTTACTAATCCATGGAATCAGCTGGGGATCAGCCATGGAATGGAGCAATGAGATAAAATAAATTATTTTCTAGGAATTCAGTTGGCGAATGACACGCTAGAATTAATCTATTTGCAGAATCGATATGAGATAGTTGAAGCATCATATTCGTTCTGAGGGGGTGTATAGTCAGGGAACAACGAACGGCGTGACGTCCTGAAGGCGTTAATCCCCGATTTGCTCCAATGATGTCATGTACGAGCAAATTCCCAAGTAAGGACCCTGACAGTATGATATAGTGTCATCCCGTGAGCATGGAGAGATGAGGTACTGATGATTTGGACGATCAGTCATCTAGTTTTGGTCGATTTAGCGTTTGCGGGCCTAGGACCAAAAAAGAAATCCATGTTTCATTAGGCTTTTGGAACAAAATTGATATAAAAGGGAAGAAGACCTAAAAAAAATTTATACAATAAAGGACCGACCACTCTCTCCTCCCTGTTAATCTCTTCACGTCCGAGCAAGGAAGGAGGAGAAGAAAATTTGCGCCAAAATTACTCGTCGCCGGCGTTCCCGATCACCGGCCGATCAGCTTCCGGCCGACGCCGACCAGGTGCGTGAATTTTTGTTGTTGTTGTAGTTCGTTCATGACTTGGTCAATACAAAATTCCATGTGTGCATGCATGCGTAGGTTTTATGAAAAATTTGTTTTTAGCAAACGGTTGTCCGTCCGTCGGTTTAAGAAACGAACAATAATTCCTAACATGAAAGATATGTGTATATATTTTTTGAATAGACATGATCTAGTTGCAGTAGAGAAAATTTTGTCTATGAGTTTTCATAAAAATCAAAATTTATTTGGAATATGTGGACCTTTGCAAAAATAGAAAAGACTCTGTTTGACAGACGACGAACGCTTATTCGAGAGAATATTTTTTATATATATATATACCTGACCTGCTCACGTAATATTTTTTTTAATTTACGTGAGTTAGCAACTTACAATTTTTTTTTTAATTTACGTGAGTCATTCACGAAATTTTAAAATTTTGTAAAATCAAATTTTGATTTTCAGCAATTGCTGGAAGCAAACAATTTTTTTGATAAAATATTGTTTGTATGGATTTCGTGATTTGATAGAGTATACACGAAAATCAATGAGTGTTCACTCGGTGGGAGTCACTCACACGGTGAAATTATGTGAATTACTCACATGAAGGAAGTTTCGTAAATTTTTCACAGTTTTATGAAAATCACGTTATGATTTTTGAATAACGAATTTTGTTCGTCCTTGCAGGTTTGAAGAAGCGAAAAAATTCTCGAGGTTATAATCACTACAGCTAGTGAAACTGTAAACAGGTAGGAGTTGGAGAGTTACAATTTTTGTAGACACTGATGTGAGCATCTTATTATTTGTTGTGCTTTAATTCCACTGCTTTGATGAGACTTGCATCTACGAATGTTACACTGAAGTAGAAATGTTGTATGGATGTTTCAGCGACTTTGCAAAGATGACTGATTCCCATGATAGCACAGATGACACTTCTTGAGATAATATTTCCATAGATGGTACTTCCACAGATGCAACTTTAGGAAATGATACCTCTCTAGATGGAGCTTCTGTTGACAAAGAAGAAAAAGCACTTGGGACAAAGAATATTCCAAACACTGATGAAGAATTCTTTGTAGTTCAGTATAATCCTGAAAAACGGCTCCCAGGTTCTTCATTTCGTCTTCTTATAGATCCCATGGATATTGTTCATAGTAAATTGGTGTCTCCTCGAGCGATCACCCGATTCTGTATACAAGGAGGGCATTATAAAGCTTCACAAATTGACTTCAAGCTTTCTCAAAAACCTTTAACAGATTTATCTAGATGGGATAGACATATGTTGGGGTATAATCGTGTGAGAACCATGTTGGATCGTGTACAGGTGACACGAGCTATTCAAGCAGATGGAGATTTGTCGGTTTACCATGATGTGAGAGGTATAATATCTTTGTTCTCTCGTTGGTGTGATCCTACTCATACTTTCATATGCAGGTGTGGATAATTTACCATCACTTTAGAGGATGTGGTTGCTTTATTGCATCTTTCTGTCACTGTTAATTTCCCTACAGCACTTTCAGCAAATGAGAAAGCAATATCTGATGCTTTGACAGCTACAATGCATGTTATTAACAAATTATCCAGTGAATCTTGTTATGCTCAATGGTTGAAGCATTGGTGGCCGAGAGATGGAACTCCTGAGAGACCTATGGATGGTCTATTAAACATTGCTACTTTCTTGTGCCTGTGGTTATCCAGAGATTTATTTGAAGATAATGGAAACTTGCTGTAGCCATTCGTGATTCCTTTTGCCATTAAGATAGCTCAAGGTGAGAAACTTCCCATTGGTAGTCTGTTCTTGGGTTCACTATTCTCCAATTTAGATTCCTTGGTCGTGGACTCGTAGCATCTTACCAGGACCAAACGTTTATATTCGTTATGTTCTATCTGAGAAAGATAGTGCCAGGATTATGCGCTGGTCTACAAAGAAGCCTCGACACAAGACACGCCTTACAAGTATTGTCTCATAGTTGTTCACTTTTAATGATGCCGAAGAAAATGTCACTTTGAAATCCGGTGCAGACTTGAGTGATGGTGAGAGATCTTTCATGCTGAGTTGTACTCCTGGTTACTTAGTATCAGTAATACATGAACAGTTTCTGGTGGAAGAATATAACATCGATAGATCAGCTTGACAAATGGGTCTTGATCAGTGTGTGCCGGATGTTCGAAAAGAAAATCCATCGGTCGAACGTCTTAAAGATTCTTTAGATTGTACGCATTTGAATGGGCATGAAAATCTGTACCCTTGCTCTGACCGGGTCGCCTATGCAACTCCAGGTTATATAACTTTCTGGAGTCAGCAACTTGATCGTTTATATGATTTTATAATGGCTACTCAAACTCAGGTACAAGATCCTCCTTCTATTGAGATGGTTTCTGATCGACAGATTGAAGTATCCTTCCAGTGGTGATAAACGAAAAGCACTTCCAGGATATTCATAAGTAAGTATTCTTCTCATGACTTTTATAAAGACATAATAATTACCTCTAAATTATTTCATTGATTTTAACACAGGGCGGTCGTGTAGTGAGACCTCGAATCAATGTGGATTGCACGGAGATTGAAGAAATTCCTCGAGGCGGAGAACTCAGAAGTAAGAATTACAGGATGTTACCGAATGGTGCATAGTCCCCAACTGTTTCTTTGGTGAGTTGTAAACGCTCCCTTTATCACGGCTCTTACTTATCCGCGTAATTAGGATCACAAACAAATATTTGTTAAATTTCATAATTTTGCTCCATCGATCATTGACGGTCTTCAATTTGCTCCTGGGCAAACAATTCAGGGATTCAACACTGAAGAAGTCGATGTAAGTATCTCTTTCGTGTGGGCGACTGTGGCATCTCCTTGAATGAAATAATAATAATTTTAGCTGATGTATCTAAGAGGAGATTATCGCGGATAGACAACATATTGATGTTGCACATTCTTCCTTGAGGAATGAGTAAACAGAGAATCTTCAAAACCCGGAACCGAATGGAGATAATAATGCTACTAATGGTGGTTTCGACAATATCAATCCTTCAAATGGTTTAGAAACCCTCCAAGTAAGTGTTCTTCCTGTACTATTTTCATAGAAGTATGAAATTGCTAACTTGTGAATAAATGAATGAGAATTCATACGAATATATGAGAAATTTTGCCGAAATATGTCACCAGAAAAATCCAGACTTCAGTCTTTCAGTAAAAACGTTGTAGAATCTTCATCTGATGTTGGATTTTTGCGATCTACCCATGTTTTTTCATTCCCATGAAATTTCCAAGGTTTAATTAGTGAATCTTTTTGAGTTTTTAGCATGTTAAGGGGCCGAAAAAGGCGAAACAGTAAACTTCCAGGAGACTTTCAGAAAATTTTCAGCTGCCATATAGTCCAATGTTTAGGACACATCCCTTTGATCATTTATCCAATTGTTATGAAATTTTTATATGTTGTATATAACATCCATACGAAGAGAATGGTATATGACTCAACCTTAGATTCCTTACCAATTTCTCCCAGTTCTTCTTCTTATACAGGGAAGTTCAAAATCTCCTCAGACGAGCTTGTTGTAAAACGTGCTTTTATGACTTTCACACCATTTTCTCATGTATTGAATGTATAGTAAAGAACTTAGATAGTGTTAGTTCACTTACATGCTGGATTTTATGATTGACTTTTGATTTTCATGTTTGGAGCGTCCTAATCCGGTGTAATCTTCATATTAGGTGCCAAATGTCGAAGTAGAGAATAACGGAGCCAATGATGATTCAAACCATATGGTGAATCGAGTTGATGATGTTACCATCTCTTCACCTCAATGCCATGAGAATGTTGCTACTAAAGTTGTCGAAGAGAACGAAGCTCAAATCGCCATTACTTCAGGAGTAGAAGAAACCAGACCCAGAATGGAAGAGATTGCTCCAACAATAGAAGAAACCGTTCCCACAACTGCTGAAGTTGCTCCAATGATCGAGACCCGTATGATTGTGCATAAATATTCTACTGCAGGGATTGCTTTCGTTCCTCCATTTGGTGAGCTACTCCCATATCATGAGCTAATTGGTGGATTTAGCTTTCCTATTGCATATGCCGGCATATATGAAGAAATATGGATGAGATATGGTCATATCGTTGTCACCACAGACCCAAAAAGAAGTTATTTCTCGACCAAAAAAGTAGGAGCCATCTTGCGCGTCATAGACGATATACGAACCAGAGCTAGAAGTACTGTCACTCCAAATGTACTCTTTGATTAGGAGTACATGCAACCTGAAGAATTATGAGGAGCTGGGTTTCAACGTGGGATGGCTTCGTGAGAGAATTGAAGCCATTAAAGAAGCAGTCGAGAAGAATGTACCTCTGACAAGTGATGCTGTGATGAAGAAGGAAGCTAAGATCGCCCAGTTGATTGAAGAGTTAAAGTTGGAGCAAGCAGCATTGCGAGACCTGAAGATTGCCGAAGAGCAAAAATCTTACTTTGCTGACTTCCTTTAGTTTCCCTTTCATAATCTCTTGAACCTTGAACTTCTGAGAGATGTGAGGTTTTATTTTGGTTTTGATTCTTTGATTGGTTTTGGATAAGTTAGTGATTGAGGATTTTCTTTTAGACTTGGTAGAGATTTTTATTTAAATGAAAGAACTTTGATAAATTACTGAATTCAAATACTGGATGCAAGTATTGCAAACGTTTTGGAGGAATTGAAAATACAGGTGAAAAAAAATCCTAAAATGTTTTAGGTGTCTCGAACATTCGTTTGTGTCTTGAGCATATAACACCCAAAATGCTGAATGTCTCAGGCGTCAAATGCTTTGAGCCAGTTCTCCTATATCACTGGTACACTCGTCTTGCCCTTCATATCATCCAACTTGTAGTATCCTCCAACCATCGACTTAGCAATCATAAAAGGCCCTTCCCAGTTAGACTTTCTTGCAGAATGGAGATTGCGTTTAGTTGCTTTGAGAACTAAATCCCATTCATGAAATTTGTTAGGCTTGATCGTTCGTGCCCTGAATATTTTCTGCTGATCTGGAATTCCTCGTACAATGGGATTCCATGTTGGTGGAGCTTTCCAATCTTGCGGCACATGTGGGCACTCGTGCAAGGGAGAATATCTAGGATATTGCTTGTCATGCTTGGTCATTATTTCAGCAATGACTGTATCAGTGAGACGCTCGATTCGGTGAGGCTCCGCATCCAACCATTTGGTGAAATATTGCTAAGGTGAGGTTATCCATTCATAGCATTTTGTAACAGCTAGGTTATTGGCAGAGTGAAGTCCCGGACCAGGGTAGCATGTTTGAAAGTTAACAATATGGACACATGAGGGGGGAATAAGACTTGCCTGAGTGAGGAACCTTTTGAGGAATGCATACGCGTTTTCTTCAGGCTTTTGTGTCAACTCCATAAAGGCTTTGACTTCCTCCAGATGCTCGAATGATGGAGTATCCTCTATTTTTTTACGAATCAGAGCTTTCTTCAACAGAGAAATGTGCAATTGAAGGTGTTGGAGTTACCTTTTCAGCATGAATCCACGTACGTTCGTGAATCATATCATACCCCGGGTCTTCCCTAATTATGTGAAATTTGGTTTCCGCCCAGGTTGAACCAGTTTTCATTTTTAGAATGATGTAACCATACGCATCCCTGGAGATTCCCTCGTGATCTCTGACTGAAACAGGAGCATGAGTGGCTTCTTATCGAGTGATGCCTGCAGCTTTGAGAGTCTTCAAAGGGATAATATTGACAGCCGTGCCAACATCGACCAACGCTCTCCTAAATTCATTTCCCTTGAGATTGACCATGGTGAGAAGTCCCCAATCATACATCTCTTTGTCATTGACTGGAGGTTCAAGGAGTGTTTCTGGAATGGACAGACGTTTCCCGAATATTATGTGACTCAAAGCTGTGAACATGTCCTTTTTTTGAGCCTTTGACAGATAAAACAATTCGCAGAAGTGCTCGATCAATGACTGAACTGCTTCTTTGACTGGTTGTTTGGAGAGTGTGAAGGTTCTAATTGGGAGAGGATTCTTGTGCACTCCTTCAGTCCCCAATTCTCCTGAATCGGCTTTTTCTTTGAATATGCGTTTCAAAGTTCTGCAATCACTTGTTGGATGACTGACATACCTATGAAAGCGGTAGTAGCGTGGATTCTCAATTTCTTCCTCTGTCGGCTCTCTCCTGACGGGAGGTAGTTTGATTGCACCGTCTTGAATCTAGACTTCCAATAACTCGATCACCTCTTCAATGGGAAAAGTAAAGTCTAGTTCTTACTGGTCATTCTGCTGACGCTGAGCCGGTGCTTGTGTGTTTCGGGCCTGGTTGTCCTTCCTTGGTGTTTTTGTAGGATGAGCCGTTGGAGGAGCATTCTTATGCTGTTGTGCTTCGGCCTTCCTCTTTCTTCCTTCAGCAATATTCATGGAAGGTTGGAGATTATATTGCTTCTTGATTAGGCGCCTGGCACTACCTCGAGTTTCTCACGGTTCCTTAATTTTTGCAGTTCTTGTTCTTTCTAGTAAGGCTGGAGCAGTAGTTGCTGATCGTTTGGATGCTTCATGAAGTTCTGAGAAAGTCTGGAACCAGAGATTTTCTAGTAAGGCTCTGTAGACAGGGATCATCCTGTTGATACACAAGTCTACCAGTTGTTGTTTAGTGATATTAGGGTCATGGCAATCCAAAGCTTGGACTCTGAACTTCTTCACATAGTCGTTCGGATGTTCATTGCTCTTCTGAGACATTCTTCCTAAGTCAGAGAGAGTAATCTGCTCTGAGACTAAGAAGTATTTCCGATAGAAAGCATTAACCATTTCTCCCCAACTAGCGATGCTCCCAGGTGCAATGTTGTTGTACCAAGTGTATGCTCGGCCTGTCAGAGATTTCGAGAACTCCTTTAGACAGACAACATGGTTGTGTTCGTGTTCGCCTATTGCTTCCAGGAATCGAGAGACATGTTCTCGAGCGTTCCCCATTCCATTGTATAATGTGAACGTTGGAGAGGTGTAGCCCTTAGGGATAGGAATATTTACGTAGCAGCATGATATGGAGGTTGATGACGGTGAACAGATGGTGTTTTGTCTTTTCCTCAATCCTCCATGAAGCGTTCCAGGTCCTCACGAGTGATGAAGCCTGCAGGTTCCTTCGTTGGTGGGTTATCTGCAGCCTTGTGGACTTCATCGTCATCTATTACATGGATTGGTGTGACTTCAGGATCAGCAGCCGAAGATATTTCTTTGGCTTTTCCTTTCTCCTGAGTTTTCTCTGACATCTTTTCAGTGAGAGTTTTGAGATAATTGCATAACTCCTTCTGAGTGGTAGCCATATCAGTCTAATTTTTGGCAAGAGTTTCTTACACCTTCATGAGATCGGCTATGGTAGGCGGATGTTCTCTGATTTCCTCAGGAGACCGGCCAAAGAGAGGATTACTTTCGATGTTGGTTTGAGGAGGAGTGGTATCACCAGTGCCGATGTTGGAAGCGGGAGTAGTTTCTGGAGTACCACCATTATTGCTAGTGCTAGCATTGTTTGGATTAGGATTTGTAACTGAACCTGACCTAAGATCAACCATCTTTGTGAAAATTGGGATTACAACCGAGAGAATGATCTCCCACTGTGGTCGCCAATCTGTAGATGAGGAGAAACGGTTTGCTGTTTTTTTAGGGAATGGAGAGACGACCGTGCGGACGGAGTCTCGTCAACCGAGCAAACTGCCTATCCTCAAACAGATGCACTGCACGAGAGTGCTTTGAGTTCGAGAGATCAATCTGTAGGACTCCATCCTAAACCAAGACAATGGCCGTTCCAGAGTCAATTCGGCCACAAAGAGGGAAGAGGGTTGATATGTAGGAGGGAAGCTGAGAAGTGTGCGAGATCAATAGTGATCAAAGATTGCAAATGTGTTTAAGGTTTCTGCAAGTTTTCTGTGAACTGTTGAGTTCAAATAAGCTCTGGTTGATTGATTGAATTCTTGAGAGTGATTTCTCGAATTCTTCTTAGACTAACGTTATCTTGTTTTTCAATCGTGAATTCAGAGACTTATTAATATTGCTAGAATTATAGACACATTGATCTCCAGTAAGTGTGACGGTTTCTCGAGTGAAAGAGTGGGAAATTGGGAAATCGTGATTTAACCAGTTCCAGGTTGTGCAGAGACTTGGTTGATTGTCCACCCACTACTTATCTAACTCCCTCAACTGCTTGCACGACTTACTCACATTTCTCATCATGGATGAACACATGTGCCGCAGGCCGCCATACCAAAACCCTAATTAATATCCCCCATGTGACGTGATTGATGTCTCATGAACGTGGAATCTGCGAAGCAGACGTGTTATTTGATTAGTCAGTCGTTGACTTGATTAGACGATGAGTCTAAGTATTGTTCAGTGGAGCATGATTGTCGAATGCTCTAGGATTCATGGATCGAACGTCTGCTAGGACATATAATTCTCGATGTTGATAATTGAATCAACGTGATGAATATTATACTCTGAGCAATTATTGCTCGTGTGATGAGTTGTTGAATATTGATAGTTGAATCAATATTCGAGCATCTGAGCAAGTATTGCTCATTCGATGGATTACTGAATACTGAAAGTTGAATCAATATTTAAGCAATTGAGCAAGTATTGCTCATTCGATGGATTACTGAATATTGATAGTTTAATCAATATTCGAGCAATTGAGCAAGTATTGCTCATTCTATGGATTACTGAATATTGATAGTTTAATCAATATTCGAGCAATTGAGCAAGTATTGCTCATTCGATAAATTATTGGTACCGTGACCAATTAAAATATTAATTAAAATATTGGTAGCTTGAATGAATATTGTACAATTAATCCAGATGTTTATTACTGGATCAAAATAAAAAATTTAGTGTTTGAACTTGTTCGGAATTATGATTTGCAGAGCATTTATTCGAAACCCTAATTTTGATCAATTGTTCGTCAATTGATGATTTACTGAAAATAGGTCACTGAGTGAAGGAGGGACCGGATATATGGATGATGGACGAACATGTAACGCCCAAGTGCTCGAGTGATCGTGCACCAAAGTCCTTTGTTGACCAATTGGTGAAAGAATGATCAAACGCTGATTTAATCATTTATTAAATAGTGCTCGTGTGAGCGTTAGGTAATAAAAACTAGCTATGGAGAGATGAGGGACCTACCAAAATGTCATGGGACTGACCCTTGATGGTCATGGGACCAGCTGACGGTTGATTGAGCAAATCCCAGGTCGGTTGGAGAGAGTTTGAACCCAATACGAACAATTGACAACAAATTAGGTCAAAATTATGAAGATGTGTGGGACTGGATCATTGCAATCCTTAGGGCCAGCCTTGGTCGGTCAAGGTAGCATGCCCGTATCACCATGATGTCCGTGTCTTAATCCTGAGAGTTTTGGAATTTTCTAGTGTGCGTTCGAGCAATATTTCGGATTTTCAGAATAGTTTGATCTTGACTGAAACTTTCTATTTTGCTCAAAAGATCGAGCGAAACTTTGCTTGTGCGACCAATATTTTGAAAATATTAAAATAATAATATTTTAATACTTGACGTGAGTGGCCTAGTCGGTCATGTGACCGTTAGACTTTTTGGCTTTTTCGTGGTTTGAGCAATATTTGAGAAAATATTGAAAATTTAGGTTTTTCTCTTAAATGATGGAGTTCCATGAGATGATGGAAATAATAATATGAGAAAAATAAGGGATTGTGATGTGTGGGACCGGCCGGCTAGGTGGCCCGGTCCCGTGACACCTTTCCCTATTTTTGTTTGATAAAAGTTGGAGAAACTAAGAGTTTCGCTCAAACGAGAGAGTTTGCTCAAGTGAGGGAAGGGAGTCTCCATGAGATGAGGGAAAAATAAACTAAAATAAAATAACGGGAGAGGGGGACCGGCCACGGAGGCACGGTCTGCCGTACGGTGGTCCCGGTCCCATGCCTCTCGTTTATTTTATTTAATGTTATTTTCCTCTATAAGTTTCTCGTTCGTCCATTATTTCGAACGTTCGTTCGTGCGTTTGGGTGCTCGTTCGTGCACTATTTTAAAGTACACCTGCACCGTTTTCTCATGGCTTACTCGGTGATGGCCCAGACGCCTGTTTTTTGAATAATTATTACTAATTCATGAAATTCGACTGAGAATGATTCATGAAACGGAGTAATAAAATAAGTTGAGTATCTATTACTAATCCATTAATCCAGCCGGGGAATTCAGGGAACGGAGTAATGAGATAAAATGGTTATCTATTACTAATCCATGGAATCAGCCAAGGATCAGCCATGGAATGGAGCAGTGAGATAAAATAGATTATTTTCTAGGAATTCAGTTGGCGAATGACACGCTAGAATTAATCTATTTGCAGAATCGATATGAGATATTTGAAGCATCATATTCGTTCTGAGGGAGTGTATAGTCAGGGAACAACGAAAGGCGTGACGTCCTGAAGGCGTTAAGCTCTCTAACAAACAATTATGTCTAAAGAACCACCTGATTCTATACACGGTCTCTCTACATAGTCAGGGAACAACGTGTAGCGTGACTTCCTGAAGGCGTTAAGCTCTCTAACAAACAATTATGTTTACAGAACCGCCCAATCATTAAGATTCTATGTAGAGGTGAGGCTCTCTATGTTGTCAGGGAACAACGAGTAACGTGACGTCCTGAAGGAATTAAGCTCTCTAACAAACAATTATGTCTAGAGAATCGCCCAATCATTCGATTCCATGTAGAGGTGATGATGAAATGTGTGTAGCTTCGAATGCTCAGCTGGGAGGCATTTCGAGAAACATATTCATCATAGCTCTAAGAGGAATGCTCACACAGTCAGAGATCATGAAACGGTTCACGGATCATAAAATATGAATCGTCACATGCGTTCCTGAAGCCGGGTCAGAAACATATAGTATTTACGATTTTAGCCCTTGCCGAAAATCCACCATCAACAACGTGATTTTCAATCATGGGTTTATGTTGTTAATGGCTATGAACCTCCAATGGTTACAGTAGATGGTGTCTCTATTGCAAAGGATATTGGTAGATATGAACCTAACGAGATTCTCGCTGCAAAGCAAAATTCTGACGGTTTAAATGCTATCATTCATGCCATTACCCCAGATCTTCAGCACCATGTGACTACGTGCACTCGGTCTAAAGATGCGTGGGATATCTTAGAAACTGTATTCGAAGGGTATACCTCTGAAAAGGAAGCTAGGCTTCAAAACCTAAATTCTGATTGGGAAAACCTTCGTATGGATGACGAAGATTCATTTGATGAGTTGAATCACAAAGTGTCTGAAATTGTTAATGCATCTTTTGCATTGGGTAAGACTATTCCTGAAAAGGACATTGTGATGAAAATTCTCAGATCGCTGCCAGCCAAATACGATTCTAAGAAACATGCCATCGTTGAAGGATATAACCTTAACAGTTTTTCCAGAAAAACACTTGTTGGAAAGCTACAGATTTTTTTATCTTGAACTGAGTAGAAGAGAAAAACTTCACATGTCTTATAATCCTGTTACTACATCTGAAGTAAAGTCTCGTTGTCCCTATTTGATTGATACAAAGGATGAGAATTGCTTTAATTCAACTCTTTCACTGTTTGTACAACAGTTAAAGAAAACTCTAAGACAGAGAAAAAGAAAGTCAAAAGAATTTGTCTTCAGTCAATGAAAATGATAGAAAAGTTCACAAAAACTATGATTATGGAACTTGTTCCATGTTCTCTGGTCATTCTAATAAGGAGAATAGTGAGTTAACCAAAGCATGGATGGAAACTCTTGACTACTGTTCTGAGGAAGAATCCCGTGAATGTCCTCTCACTTATTTTGCTGATTGCCACTCTTGTCCCTCGAACAGCTCTCATTGTTCCATGATAAACAATCTACCTTCCCCAGAAAACAAAATTGATCTTTTAATTCTCATTGAAGAGTATGTTTCAACGGGAAAAGGAAGCATGGATTAAAAGGATTGAAAATCTGGAAAATCAACTGAAAAAATTAAGACAAGAGAATGCGACATCTTGCAATCGATATTTTAAAAAGAAGAATCGATCTACTTCGATAAACTCTCCTGAACTAAATCAACATATTACTCCTGAAATCATGTCTCTCTCAAATGAGGAAGACATTAAATATAATGACACAACAAATCAATTTTGTCCCTTGTATAAAACCAGGATCACCAAGAGATGGTGCGCACAAAGTTTCTTGAAAAATCTCCTTCCAATAATTCATGTTATCAGAAGGAGAAAAGAAAATCTCATAAGAAAACTACATCACTTTCGAAAGAGATTGACATAATTGTTAGAGCACTTCTCGGTCGAACTCGCAAGCGTTGCTATCTGAAGCTTGTTGTAAAGTTTAGTTGCCAAAACTATAAGTCTCAATTTCTAGCCTACTTATAGCTAAGTCTTAGATTAGGATAGAAAGTGTAGTTGAGCATTAGGCTTCACGGCATTCATCGATCAAAGATAAAGAACTACTAAGGGGAGCTTGTGGAACTTCATCAACAAAAGGTATGTAGAGACTTGAACTCTGAAAAAATGGGGGTACAACAACCACACCCAATATTTATCTAAGCAATCTGTATGGACTAACTCCAATATACTTTTAAGAGAATCAACTATACGGTCAGACTCAATCTTAAGAAAAGTATATAAAAGAGTTATATCTCAATTTCTCAATTCCATCTGCAATAACACAAATAGGTATTTGCGAGCCCGGTTGAATATAAGAAATAACTTGGACGGTATCAAAAACCACTATAAAAGTGTCAATCAATTTAATCAACAACCAAAGGTTGGATTCACAATTGATTGAACTTACGCATAACCTGTGATATTTCAATTATATAAACAAATATAATGCGGAAAAGAAATAACACAGACACCAGAATTTTTGTTAACGAGGAAACCGCAAATGCAGAAAAACCCTAAGACCTAGTCCAGATTTGTAAACCATACTGTATTAAGCCGCTACAGACACTAGCCTACTCCAAGTTAACTTAGGACTGGAATGTAGTTGAGCCCTAACCAATCTCACACTGATCAAGGTACAGTTGCGCTCCTTACGTCTCTGAATCCCAGCAGGACTCTACACACTTGATTCCCTTAGATGATCTCACCCACAACTAAGAGTTGCTACGACCCAAAGTCGAAGATTGATAAACCAATCTATCTCACACAAAAAAGTCTATTGAATAGATAAATCTATCTCCCACAGATAAACCTATAAGTTTTGTTCCGTCTTTTGATAAATCAAGGTGAACAGGAACCAATTGATACACCGGACTTATATTCTCAAAGAAAAACCTAGAAATATCAATCACCTCACAATAATCTTAATCGTATGGTAGCGAAACAAGATATTGTAGAATCACAAACGATGAGACGAAGATGTTTGTGACTACAATTTATCTTTCCTATAGGAGATTAAATCTCGAGCAAATCTTAGAGAAGATAGTACTCAATCACGATAAAAAACAGCAAGATCAGAACACGTAACTTCATAGAAAATAGTTGGGTCTGGCTTCACAATCCCAATGAAGTCTTCAAGTCGTTAACCTATAGGGTTTCGTGAAAAACCTAAGGTTAAAGGAGAATCGACTCTAGTCGCAACTAATATCACACAAGAGGTCCGGGGATTAGGTTTCCCAGTTTCTAGAGTTATCCTTTATATAGTCTTCAAATCAGGGTTTGCAATCAATAATACCTTGGTAACAAAGCATTCAATATTCACCGTTAGATGAAAACCTGATTAGACTCAAGCTAATATCTTTCAACCGTTAGATCGAAATCAGCTTGTTACACACACATGAAAAGTGACTTTATTTAGATATGAGTAACCGTACCTAAACGTCTGCACCTTTGTTGGCTCAGCAATAGTTAACCGAGGTTAGCCATATGAATACTTTCATATCAACCTTATTCATCTTAACCATAACTAGTTCAAATGACTCAAATGAAACTAGTTCTAGAGTTGTTCAATTGTTTATATTCTCATAGAAGTATACAAGACACAATTGAAACAAAATCGATTTTGATTCACTCGAATCAAGTCATGAACATTATAGCCATGGTTTGCAAAAGATTGCTTTCCTTATTATATAAATGTATAAGTTCATGAACAAACCGATTTTAGAACATTATCCACTCAGGTATGCAAACGGGTACGCATACCTAAATGGCCGGACTAAGTTTGGGTTCGCCAGTACGTGAACTGGTACGCATACCTTCCAAACTCAGCATAAATTCCCGGAACTGAACCTCACGCCAGTACGCATACCGGTATGCATACAAGGTTCCCGGACTTTTACCAAACCAAGCAGTACGCATACGGGTATGCATACCATGGTTCCCGGACTTGGATTACATATATTAAAGTATGCATACTATGCTTATATCCAATTGTTTTAAACTCTTATTTCAATCATTGAAACATTCTCGGAAGACGTCAATAGCTGTCCCACACAAACTATTAGCTTCAAAGCAATTTTCAAGTGATCGAATGATCAATACGAAACATTCCGAGTCTACATCAAATGATTGTCTCACACAAATCATGTAAGATGTTACCATGCGATTTTCACATGATCATCTTTTGACTTTCGTCAAGAATATAAGATGAACTTGGTTAACGTGAAAGCTTACCAACACATATTACGAGAAATATGTAAGCGAGTTAAACTCAGCTCGAAATATCAAATGTGTATAATTGAAGTCTATATAGCTATACGACTTTTGTCTAAAATAGGAGATAGAGTAGATATACTTTTGAGTGATAGATGAGTTCAAGTCTCCAAATACCTTTTGTTGATGAAGTTCCACAAGCTCCCCTTAGTAGTTCTTCGTCTTCAATCGATGAACGTCGTGAAGTCTAATTCTCAACTACACTTTCTATCCTAATCCGAGACTTAGCTATAAGTAGACTAGAAATCAAGACTTATAGTTTTGGCAACTAAACTTGACAACATGCTTGAGATAGCAACGCTTGCGAGTTCGACCGAGTAGTGCTCTAACAATCCCCCCCTTTGTCAATTTTAGTGACAAAACTATCAATACATATGGAATACAAAATAAATAAACTTTGTAGCTCTCAATCCAAATGCTTGATTTCCTTGGTTCTTCAACATTACCCGAAATCTTCTTCACTTCCAAGTACTCCAGTGATTCTGAATGTGTTCAACTCAACATCATAGTTATTGAAGATCCGTAGCTATAACAATGAGAAACAGTTGCTCTCAGTCATTGTTATGTAGTGTTATAGTATTATTACACAACATCAAAGTCCAATTGTATCACAACTTTGACAACAATACTATGGTGATATGTATCACTCCCCCTTAGTCAATACTTCATCTCACATGAAAACCACTCCCCCTTACATAATGATCCGTAAACCATATGTATTTGTGAAAAGACGAGGGTACCCAAATATACCTCAATCTAAAACTTTTCCACCTATAAGTCCTTTACCGAAAGTGATTGTCTATGGACTGAGTCGAGACAATACAACGAATCGGTTCACACTTCGTGTGATCGTCTATGGATACAATATAACAACGAAGTATGATTACTTGATAATAGGTTCGGACTTAACCAAACACTATAGGATTGTTATCAAGTAATTTCGGAATTAACGTTTGTGTATTTTACTTCTAATTATAATAAAAACAATTATAATTGCGGAAATAGAAAAGTAAAAGACACAGCAAGATTTTGTTAACGAGGAAACCTCAAATGAAGAAAAACCCCGGGACCTTGTCCAGAATTGAATACTCTCAGAATTAAGCCGCTATACAAAATCAAACCAACTTCGTATAGTTGAGACCAAACAACTAAACCTATAGTTCACCTAGTTCCCTCAGTATCCCTGCGCCTCCAACTTGCAATAAGTCACGCACTTGGAACAATTCTTTTGGGTCGTATTCCTAACAGTAAAGAAACAACAAATCTGTTTGGTAACAACTCTTTTCAAACAACGTGATATGAGTTTGACAAAGGCTCTTCCTGTTTAACAAATAAACTCCTTTGTCGGGTCTGAGATCTATCTAAAAATTACAACTACCAAAGTAGTTTGGTTTAGATTTTGCAATCAATACTCTTAGTCACAAAGACAATATATTGATGCCGATCTACACAACTAATCAATCAAGGTTATCACAAAGATAAACCGATTATAGTTGAATCCCTCCAGCCGATCAATTTTTGTGCACACCAAAGATTATTAAGCCAAATATCTTCTTTGTCATCAAATCTTCTTAGATCTTCAATAAACACCTGCACACAAACAACTTGAATCTCTTGTGATCAATTACACACAGAACGGAGTCTGTTAACGATGGATTATCACAAGACGTCTTTAGATCTAAAAACAGTTCTAAAGATCCCCGTCGATACTTTGATCTAGTTTAAGTGAATCTTATATCAGAAGAGAAGATTCTCAAGCATAAACAAACTAGGTGCAATCAAAGTTCAACAACCGTTAGTCAATCAAATCAATCGAAAACTAATAATAAACTGCAATTATCTAGTTTCCCACCAACGGTACTCGTAGAGCTTCTCAATCCCAAAGAAGTCTTTAAAACGAGCGGTCGTAAGAGATTTCGCCTAATTAAGGTACTTTCCTCTCGAATAGACGGCTATACCAGTAACAACACAGCTAGGTAGTTTTGCTGGCTCTGAGGATTAGTTTGCTCGAAATGCAAACTTCAATATTTATAGACCAAGGAAGTTTGGACACCAAGGAATTTCCAAAACCGAATATTCTCAAAGATATGCAATAAAGCCAAAATCGGTTCTCATAATTCCTTGAAATGCATTGTCCAAATATTGACCGAAATCTCAGTAGAAAATCTCCAATTAGTAAATGCACATTACCAATTTTTATTTTCTAAAGATATGCATTTAATTGCTGAAAATTAAAAGCATATAAAAACTAAAAACCTTAATTAAAAGATTCTCAATTTATTTCGATCCGGGATTCTCCTTTAGTTATTAAGGAATATCTTTGAACAATAAAAGATAAGAGTTACTGCACATGTTCAAAGTATGTTGACATCTTTACTTTGTAAATCCTTTTTCATATTTACAATCTTGGAACCGATTTTCCACACTTCGAAACGAGTTTAAAATTGGTTCATCTGACTTCCAAGAACTATGTGATTGATTATCCTATCAAATCACCATTAATGGGTTTCACGGTTCTACCAAAACACAAATCTTCGGTTCTACCTCCATGTGGGTACTTGGATCGGTCACACTAGCTTTCCAAAAATTGGTTGACTAGGTACTAGGATCGGTTACCACATTATTATGGTATTTACTTGTGATCGATTGCACAAGTCATAGGATCGGTTACCAATTACTAAGACTTGTTGTACCTCTTACAAGGATCGATTCCACATACTTGTGATCGGTTGCACCTCTTACTAGGATCGGTTACCCAATGTCTAGAGTTGGTCATACCAATTACAAAATATCGATCATACCATCTCAGGTGATTACTTAAGATCGGTTTCACTAATAAAAGTCATACCAATACAAAAGTCAGGCATTGTTAATATTTTTACCAAGATACATAAACAAGTTATGAGCGGTTATACTAAACGCACATATTGGTAATCCAAAGATTTGTAATGAATAACAATACCAATAAGCCTAGCGATTTCCCTTTCGATTCACAAAACAAGTTTATGAATTGTACTTCCTTTAAACAAATGTAAAACATTGTTTCCTAGGACGAAATCTTCACCCATACCCATACATAATCACAATAGCATTCATACGATTATGTCGATGTCTTATATACGAAGTTCAAAAGATAGACGTTATACTTCGTATTGTAATTCCTTAATACTATGTCTAACTAGAGTATAATCATTCACAGCTTTGCAGTTATGTTTTCAATATGCACGACTTGAAAGATACGTTAGGAATGAAACAGTTCAAGTCAAATATTACTAACCTCAAGAGGAAGGATGATGTCGTCGATGTAGCTCTTTACTTCTTCACATTCTTCAAGTCTTCACGTAATACTTGTAAGTCTCATATCCTAGTAACTTTCTAGCTAACCTATACGAAGTTGACTCTAGTAAATAATCAAGCGACTCTTTAGATGAGTTTTGGCTCACTAAAATATGACAACCAAACTTGACATACCAACGCTTGGTGGGTTCAACCGAGCTATGCTCTAACAATTTGTAGTGTGAACTACACATTAATTCTCCTCCTTTTTGTCAATAAAATTGGCAAAGGTACGAAAACTAGTGGGATCCTAATGAAATTTCCATAGAGATACTTCATGACCAAAAGAGAACATATCAACTTTGTTTAGATGCAATCATATAACCGAAACTAAATGCATTCATCAAGGAGTTAATAACAAGAAAACTCCTATAATATTCCACAGCCGCACTCCCCACAAAGATTTGGCAATTAAGCACAAGTTCAATTAAGAACTCTCCCCTATAAAATGTCATCCTCGAAAGAACAACAAGAGTGACTTTACTTTCACAAGAAAAGAAGGATTTATTTGGACATTAACAAATAATAATGAAACATGAATTTGCGTCCAAAATACTCAATTAAATTAACCACAAGAGAACCCATGATTAATTTTATCGGAAATGCTCAACATAAGAGAACTTACGGAGCCACACAGTACATACATAAAGATGTGGATCAGGGAAAGACCAATACTGCGGAATATTCAAAGATTCATTCTATTTTTCATCAATATTTGCATAGAGACATGTAATAGACTTAATCTTTGTAAACAAAAGTTCATCCTATCTTCCATCAATATTTGCATAATGACATAATAGGCTTAACTTTTGTTGTCTAAAGTTCATTCAATCTTTTATCAATATTTTCATAATGACATATGAAAGACTTAACTTTTGACATATATGGGACAATCATAGTTCACGGACGTAAACACACATATCCCATAACAAGTCGCAATATATAAAACCATAAAGATTAATACTGCAAAATCATCTTCCAAATAAACTTTGGAATTTAAATAAATAAATCTAAAAACATTGCAAGATGAAAATCGTTGGAAATAGCTATGTGTACTCACAATAATGGCTATTCCAAACCCTAATTATCCTTCCTAAAACACAAGAATAAATTCTCATAAGAAGTTTCCAAGAAATAAAATAAGATAAGAGAACTTTAGGCATCATCTTCATCATCGGAAACCATCAAAGTAGCTTGAATCTTATCCATGTCTTCCTTGATTTCGGGAAACTTGGTGACAATTACATAAATTTGTTCTTGCACACATTTTACCTTGTAATTGATCTTACGCACACCCTTGTGAATTTGATGAAGAAGACTCATGGTGGAAGAATCACAAGAACCGTCAATGGAAACACATCTTTGTCTCTTGCAAGCATTCTCCTTCATACATTTAAAGGTACAAGGACAAACAAGCTTGGGAGTTCCAATAGAGTTGCCAATAGGAGCAATGGAGTAAGAGTGACAAATTTGCTCAACAAACATGGAAAGCCTAACTTCTTGTTGGAAGATGTCATCGAAACCATTTGAAGAAGAATAAATCCACAAATGTCGAGACTTTGAGTACCCAATTCAAGGAAATAGACAAACTTCGCAAACTCATGACTCCACCGAGAATTCTCAATTATGGAGGGACAAAGATTAGATATTCCAAGTTTTCCAAAGGCCATCAAGGCAAGACTAAGATAATTAGTAGGAAATTTTTCATTAATCCAATCAACACTTTTACCACAAAGACCACTAAAAATGGTTTCACAGGATGGTCTTTCTTCTCTTGGTCTAGGAAAGCGAAAATTACCAAAGGGGATTTTGGTAAGTCTTAAAATAAACTCTCTATTAACAAGAATCCTTTCTCTATTTATCATAGTCTTGAATTCCATGTCAACAAGATCAACATCATGGATGTTAGCATAGAAAATTCTTGTTAGAGAGTCAAAACCTTCACCAAGACCATTAAAGATGTTTCCAAGATTAAATTTTTCAAAGCAAACCAAATCTTATTTATGTCCACTAACCAAATCCAATTTCTTTTCTAGAATGAAACCACTAGAAAAAATCCTTTCAAAGATCTTACTACTAGAATCATTGACAAACCTAATTCTACTAGAATCTTGATTTTGAGGCATAGTCAAGCTAGAAGATGATGAATCCAAGTTTTTTGAAACCTTCTTTGAAACCTTGAAATTTCTCATGAGATCTAGAAATTGAGAGTACAAGAAGAAGGAAAAACTTACTTGGAATGCTCCTTGAAGATGAGGAAAATCCTTAGTCTCTTTTGAATCTCCAAAGAAATTTTAATGGAGATAATACATGAACCCTAGAATAGTTCACGTACGCGGACTAGAGAGGGAAAAAGAAGAGTACGCGTACCATACTTCTTATATACCGAATAATGGGCTTGGACCCGTTCATGAACCGCGATCCGCAAAAGGAAGGAAGGATTTCTTAAAGCACTCAACAACCAAGGTTCGCACACTGAAGGGATCAGAACCGTGCATAAAATGGATAGAAGGAAGAAACTTTATCACCACAATTAACCTTGGATATAGAAGAAAATAAAATAAAATAAACCCAAACACAAAAATGACCCAACCGTCACTTGCCCTATCTCAAGATATATACAAATGGGGTAGAGCCAAGCTTGTTACCAAGAGGCGAGATGTGCAGAGAGATTCTCATGCAACATTTCCGGTTGATATTTGTGAAATGTACCAGAAGTATAATCATAGTAATGATGATACTCAGGGTTAATATAATTTTTTGAATCCCTTTTCTTATGACCAAGAAAAGATTTTTTCTGACAATTAGAACCTACACCAAACTCACCAAACATCTTTTTATCAATTTCACATGAGTTGGTAGTAAGTCTAGTTCGTACATCATGAATACATGATTTGACAGGTACAGAACTTTTATCAGAACGATTCTTATTCTTAATTGAATTAAGCTTTTCTAAGAATTTAAAAACGCTTTCAAAAGCTCTAAATAGATCTTTGTCAATTGATCCATCACAATAGTATTCCTTAAAAAGATTAAGAGTTAATATAGTGAGGTTCCATATCTTTGAGCGTTGATCACGTTTTCTCAAACATCCTTTCTTAAAAGAACTTTTAATTTTTCTTTTAGACTGTTTCACATCATCTAAGTTTTCCAAGGTCCTAGATGGAATGAGATTATCATGAGATACTAGAGGTCTACTGGATAATAAGCTCTGAAAAATCTTTAAGGAATTGTGGCATGCGTTACAGATGCCAAGAGCAAGTTTCCCAAAGAAATTTCCCATAGGGACAAACTTTAGGGATCAGTCAAACACAAACTTATTAGGTTTATAGTGTTTGCATGCTCTGATACCAATTGAAAAAGCGGGGGTACAACAACCACACCCAATATTTTGCTTAGAAATCTGTATGGACTAACTCCAATATACTTTTAAGAGAATCAACTAGACAGTCAGACTCAATCTTAAGAAAAGTATATCAAAGAGTTATATCTCAATTTCTCAATTCAATCTGCAATCAAACAAATAGGAATTTGCGAGCCCGATTTAATATAAGAAATAACTTGGACGGTATAAAAACCAATATCCAAGTGTCAATCAATTTAATCAACACCCAAAGGTTGGATTCACAATTGATTGAACTTACGCACAACCTGTGATATTTAAATTATATAAACAAATATAATGCGGAAAAGAAATAACACAGACACAAAAAAAATTGTTAACGAGGAAACCGCAAATGCATAAAAACCCCGGGACCTAGTCCAGATTTGAACACCACACTGTATTAAGCCGCTATAGACACTAGCCTACTCCAAGTTAACTTAGGACTGGAATGTAGTTGATCCCTAACTAATCTCACACTGATCAAGGTACAGTTGCGCTCCTTACGTCTCTGAATCCTAGTATGACTATGCGCACTTGATTCCCTTAGCTTATCTCACCCACAACTAAGAGTTTCTATGACCCAAAGTCGAAGACTTGATAAACCAATCTGGCTCACACAAAAAAGTATATTGAATAAATAAATCTATCTCCCACAGATAAACCTATGAGTTTTGTTCCATGTTTTGGTAAATCAAGGTGAACATGAACCAATTGAAATACCGGAATTATATTCCCGAAGAACAACCTAGAAATATCAATCACCTCACAATAATCTTAATCGTATGGTATCGAAACAAGATATTGTGGAATCACAAACGATGAGACGAAGATGTTTGTGACTACTTTTTATCTTGCCTATCGGAGATTAAATCTCGAGAAAATCTTAGAGAAGATAATACTGAATCACGATAGAAAACAACAAGATCAGAACACGTAACTACAGAGAAAATAGTTGGGTTTGGCTTCACAATCCCAATGAAGTCTTTAAGTCGTTAACTTACAGGGTTTCGTGAAAAACCTAAGGTTAAAGGAGAATCGATTCTAGTTGCAACTAGTATCACACAAGAGGTGTGGGGATTAGGTTTCCCAGTTGCTAGAGTTCTCCTTTATATAGTCTTCAAATCAGGGTTTGCAATCAATGTTACATTGGTAACAAAGCATTCAATATTCACCGTTAGATGAAAACCTGATTAGACTCAAGCTAATATCTTTCAACCGTTAGATCGAACTTAGCTTGTTACACACACATGAAAAGTGACTTTATTTAGATATGAGTAACCGTACCTAAATGTGTGCACCTTTGTTAGCTCAACAATAGTTAACCGAGGTTAGCCATATGAACACTTTCATACCAACCTTATTCATCTTAACCATAACTAGTTCAAATAACTCAAATGAAACTAGTTCTATAGTTGTTCAATTGTTTATATTCTCATAGAAGTATACAAGACACAATTGAAACAAAATCGATTTTGATTCACTCAAATAAAGTCATGAACATTATAGCCATGGTTTGCAAAAGATTGCGTTCCTTATTATATAAATGTATTAGTTCATGAACAAACCGATTTTAGAACATTATCCACTCAGGTATGCAAATGGGTACGCATACCTAAATGGCCGGACTAAGTTTGGGTTCGCCAGTACGCGAACTGGTACGCATACCTTCCAAACTCAGCATAAATTCCCGAAACTGAACCTCACGCCAGTACGCGTACCGGTATGCGTACAAGGTTCCCGTACTTTCACCAAACCAAGCAGTACGCATACGGGCATGCATATCATGGTTCCCGGACTTGGATTACATATATGCAAGTACGCATACTATGCTTATATCCAATTGTTCTAAACTCTTATTTATATTATTGAAACATTCTCGGAAGACGACAATAGCTGTCTCACACAAACTATTAGCTTCAAAGCAATTTTCAAGTGATCGAATGATCAATACGAAATATTCCGAGTCTACATCAAATGACTGTCTCACACAAATCATGTAAGATGTTTCTAGGCGATTTTCACATGATCATCTTTTGACTTTCGTCAAGAATATAAGATGAA